>JAQZBX010057142.1:0-18035 GCA_029593785.1 Cabassous unicinctus
TCTATTTAAAACTGACTTGGCACTGGAGTTTGTAGGTACATGTCCAAGAGACTCGAGTCTTTGGTCTGTCCATGTGCCAGCTGGGCCCAGAACCTCAGTGGAGTTGCAACACCTACTCTATAGCCCATTGGACTCACCCAGGACAACTAACAAAGAGATGATGATGGACAATGACCATCCCCAGGAACAGAGACACTATACAACTGCAAGCAAGATAGTCCCATCCATCTTCCCTATGAGATATAAGCCCCCTCTCAATTAGAGGTAGAGTGGATATCACCATCCCGGAATCCTCAGAATTGGGGAAGGACTAAAGACTAGAGTGGACTTACTGCTATTCTACTATAGACATATTGTGATTCTAGCAATGGAAGAGATTATAACATTGATGTGGAGCCAGTTGCCACTGGAGGCTCTGGCAACAGGGAGAGGGAAAACAGTTGTAATACGGGGGCTTTTTTGGGACTTGGGAATCGTCCTGAATGACATTACAATGACAGATATTGGACATTTTATATCATCATATAACATGCAGGACTGTGTGGGAGAGAGTGTGGTCTACAATGTGAACTGTGGTCCATGTTCAGTGGCAAAGCCCCAGGATGCGTTTATCAATTGTAATGAGCTACACTAATGAAGGATGTTTATGTGGGAGCGTGTGGGATGTGGGGTATATGGGAATCCCTATAATTTTTGTGTACCATTTATGTAATCTAAGTATCTTTTAAAAAGTAAAAAAAAAATTATTTAAAAAAATTAGTAGCTACTTAAGTTTGTTTTAACCATTACCAGAATGTTTTCAGAATTTTGATGTATTATAACAATCGAGGGAAGGCAAAAAATTGTCCCTCAGGTATGGGGAGAAAAACAAAAAAACAATAATAATGATCTTTGCTGATGTGTACTGAGCTCCTATTCTGTGCTAAGCTCTGTGCTTATCTTTTTTTGAGTATCCTATTGGATACTTTTAGTAATTCTTTGAGTTGAGTACCTTTCGAATCCCTTTCCTATAGATGAAGACTGAAGCTCAGAGAAGTCTAGTCATTCTTCTAACACCACACTTTGGGGTGTGAGAGGATCCAGATTTTGTACCCAGGCCATCTTCTCTTTCAACACTTCTTCCCTCTGAGAGCTATCCTGTTTTCACCATTTTTGATGTATTATAACAATCAAGGGAAGGATAGACACTGTCTATCCTAATGTCTTAAGAACAGAGGAATAGAGGAATTGAATGCTGCCATTCACTTTTTGAATGACATCTTGGTTTGTTTCCAGCTCACTGGTTGAGCACCTGCCTCCCATATATGAAGTCCTGTGTTCAATCACTGGTACCTCCTAAAAAAAAAAATGCTTCTGGGCTGTCAGTGTTACAGCATCAATCTGGGTGGAGCAGACCCACCAAGGGGACTTTATAATTGCATATGTAAGTGGCAGGGGAAAATTTCAAAGAAGAATTTATGGTTTTCTTTCTGAATTTCCAGAAGGACATGGATGATGGTTGAGATGGTGAAAACAGGATAGCTCTCAGAGTGAGGGAGTGTGGAAAGAGTAGAAGTTATAGCTGGAAAATGATGCTAAGGGGATTCTTCTTGATAGGGGTTTGGGAGGAAGAGTTGAAAAGACCAAAAGGGTGCTCAACTAAGCAATAACAGTAAACCCACTGAGTGAAATAAGTGAATCCAGAGAAGGGGTAAAATTTAATTGTGAGAGGATAAATTAAATGAAGTACCAGTAAAGACTGTTGAAGAGAAACTATTAAATTTCAGTATTACCAATGTATTTGGTAACCTAGAAGAGACTTAGTGAGTGAAGAGGGGGAAAGGAATGTAAAAATAACCAAGAATGTTTAAGGTTAATTTTATTTAGTGTTAATCACTAAGAATTAATGTGGTATATAATCCTAAGTTTCCCTAATATATAAGTATGTCTTTAGGGCTTATTGTGCATATCAATCAGTCCTGCAAGTAAAGAAAAAGCATAGCAAACTAAGTCGTGAAAAAATCAACCAAAGAAATCAAGCAAAAGCTGTACAAATAGATGTGGATCTTATTTTGTGAGGAAATTCTATTCTGGGAAAATATTTTGTCTATCCTAATGTCTTCCAAATTGGCAAATACACTAGGTATTAACCACCACTATATAGATAGTCTTATCTCTGTTCTCTACACAAAGCTAGTTTTCATCAATCACATTCTTTATTTGTCCTGTGGTAAAGAATATTATCCAAAGATATAGTAATTTATGTAGGAAAATATATCATTTTAAGGGAATCAGTGGGAAATAAAATGCAACAAGGAGTTTCTAGTTTTAATTTATCTTTTGAAAAAAATAAATAGGGAGTCTGTAACAACTTGTGCATGAAAGAAAAATGGAAATACTCCAAATAAATTCACTTGGAAGTCATGGACTTGAAAAGATATGCTGTTATTTAGTCTTCCTAAGAAGGTGAATTAATATAATTTTGATAGTACTAATTAATAATGAGGAAAGTAAATTAGATTATATTTTAAGGAAACAAAATTTCTGTGCCCTCAATTAATTTGAAGAGTAAAGATTTGTGCTCAACTCTAACGAACACATTCTTAATCTACATAGGCATTCTCCTGGCTATTATTTGTCTTATTTGGGAAATAACTAATAAGTCCCTTAACCAGGATAGTATGGGTAAAATTACTTTCCCATGCCAAGTTAACCACATTCAGAAAGTTAGTTAAAATCCGTTTAAATTGCGCTTGGTTTTTAGCTTAATGTAGGTAATTCAGTTAATATAGATATATTTTTAGTGGTGGTGGTAGGCTCAGTACATGGTTATAGAATAGTTGAAACTACTGAATTCATAGACTTGTAATATCATTGTGCATTCTCCTGTTTTTCAACTCTAGTCAGGCAAAATTGTCTCATTTTATCATTTTTTTTTCTATTTTAATATTCCACAGTCAATTCTAAGGGCAAAGTACTTAGATTTATTTACTTATAGATTTTGTCCAAATAGCAATATACATAGATATGAAGAACAGGAAGAAATCTAGGTTGGGAACATCTCCAAGGAAAATCTTATACACACCCCCCCCTTTTTTTTTAATATGTCAGAAGATATGGAATCTTGAAAAGATTAAGAAAAAGAAATTCTATCTCATATCAAGCTGTGTTCCAGTTTTGAAATCCCAATTTAAATCTAGTTCTAGTGTCTCAGATATTTGTGATTTTTTAAAAGAAATGAGGCATGCTACTTTGTTTAACTTTGAGGGGAGTTAGAGGGGTTCCATATGTTACTCTTCAAGACTCAGGTATACCTCACCTGCAACATAAAGCAATAATTGATCTGATGGACTTCGCAGGCCTTTAGAAGTCTGAGACTTTCTTCTTCCTATGTTTTAATCTCCAACAGATTCTAGCCAATATGTTTTTAATTACATCTGAGAAATTATTAGTAAATTGTGAAGTTTTCAGTTTAAATGTCTGCCTCCTTCACTCCCACCCCCAATATTTTTCTTGTTTGCCTTCTGATTTGGATAATTACAAGGTGACAAATTGTTAAGGATAAGGCATTTTAAAAAATAAAGTTTGTATGTAAAAAACCCACAGCTAACATTGTACTCAATGGTGAAGACTGCAAGCTTTCCTTCTGAGATCAGGAACAAGACAAGGATGCCCACTGTCATCACTGTTATTCTATATTGTGATAGAGGTTCTACTTAGAAAAAGAAATAAAAGGCACCCAAATAGGAAAGGAAGAAGTAAAACTCTTGATTTTCACTGAGGATATGATTCTATATCTAGAAAATCCCAAAAAATCCACAACAAAGTTACAAGAGCTAATAAGTTCAGAAAAGTGTCTGGATACAAGGTTAATATGCAAAATTCAGTTTATACTACTAATGAGCAATCTGAGGAGGAAGTCAGGAAAAAAATTCTGTATACAATAGCAATGAGAAGAATCAAATATTTAGGAATAAACTTAACCAAGGAAATGAAGGACCTGTATTCAGAAAACTACAAAACATTGCTGAAAAGAACTCAAAGATGACCTAAACAAATGGAAGGACATTCTGTTCATGGATTATAAGACAAAATATTGTTAATATGTAAATTCTACCCAAATTGATTTACATATCCAATGCAATCCCAATCAAAATTACAACAGCCTTTTTGGCAGAAATGGAAAAGCCAATTATCAGATTTATTTGGAAGGGAAAGGGGCCCCAGATAGCCAAAAATATTTTTAAAAAGAATGAAGTTGGAGGAATCTCACTTCCTGACTTTAAAGCATCTACTTGGCTACAGTGGTTAAAAACAAAATAAAACAAAACAAACAACAACAACAACAACAACAAAATACTGCATAGTACTGGCATAAAGACAGACTGACCAATGGAACAAAATCCAGAACTCAGAAATAGACCCTCTCATCTCCAGTCGTTTTTGACAAGGCTGTCAAACCCACCATGCTGGGTCAGAACAGTCTACTCAACAAATGATGTTGGGAGAACTGGATACCCATATCCAAAAGAAAGAAAGAGGACCCCTATCTCACACCTTATACAAAAATTAACTCAAAATGGACCAAAGACCTAAATATAAAAGCTAGAACCATACAACTCCTAGAAGAAGATGTAGGGAAACATCTTCAAGATCTTGTGGTAGGTGGTGGTTTCTTAAAACTTACACCCAAAGAATGCGCAACAAAAGAAAAAATAAATAAATGGGACCTCAACAAATTAAACACTTTTTTTGCTTTAAAGGACTCTGTCAAGAAGGTGAAAGGGAGAAAATGTTTGGAAACTGCATATCTGATTAGAGTTTGATTTCCATGTAATTAAAGTGATCATTCAACTCATTGATAAAAAGACAAGCAACCCAATTAAAAATGGGCAAAAGGCTTAAATAGACATTTTTTGAAAGAGGAAATACAAATGGAAAAAGAGTACAGGAAAAGAAGCTCAACATAACTAGCTATTAGGTGATTGCAAATCAAAACTCAATGAGATATCATTTCATGCCTTACAGAATGGCCATTATTAAAAAAAAAAAACAACAGAAAACTACAATTACTGAATAGGATGTGGAGAAATAGGAACACTCCTTCACTGTTGGTGAGACTGTAGAATGGTGCAGACTCTATGGAAGACAGTTTAGTCGTTCCTCAGGAAGCTAAATATAGATCTGCCATCTTATCCGGCCATCACACTACTAGGACTATGTTCAGAAAACTGAAAGCAGGGATGCAAACAGACATTTGCACACTGATGTTCATAGAGGCATTAGTCACAATTGATAAAATATGGAAACAACTCAAGTGCCCATCAACCAATGAATGGATAAACAAAATATGGTATATACATATGATGGAATATGATTCAGCTCTAAGAAGAAATGATGTTGGGATGTATATGACAGCATGGATGAAACTTGAAGACATTAAGTTGAATGAAGTCCTACACAAATGGACAAATATTGTATGGTCTCACTAAAATGAGCTAAATATGATGAGTAAACTCATCGATGTAAACCGTAGAGCACAGGTTACTAAGAGATAGAATGTGGGTTGAGAAGGGGAAGCTGATACTAAATGTATGTAGAATTTTTAATAACGTTAATTGTGTGGAAATTGAATAGAGTTGATGGTAATATATTATAGTGAGTAAAACTAACACAGCTGATTTATAAATGTGATTTTGTCTGATGCGGTAGTCTAGGGAGGTAACTGTCATTTGAAAGGAAGCAAATAGATAATCTAGGGAATATATAACAGTGATTTCAGTGGTTGATGAGGATTGTGGTTAATAGTACAAATTCAAGAATGTTCTTATATTACAAGGTGTTAAGAATATGGTGATACAATAGAAAATACAACTAATATGGACTATAAGTAATATTGTAATATTTTTGAAGCAATGGCAAAGAAGATACCATATAAATTCTAAGAGTCAACAATAGGGGAGTATAAGGGAGTATGGGATTTTTCCTTTCAGAGTAATAAAAACCTTTTAAAATTGACTGAGGTGATGATAGCACAACTCTGCGGTGACACTGAGAGCCACTGAGTGTACACTTTGGATGGATTGTACCAGGCATGAGACTATATAACCCCATGGTCGATGATGGACTGTGGTTAACAGTACAAATATGAGAGCATTCTCTCATGAGCTATAACATATACAATACTAATACATAGTGTTAATTATAGGGCGGTTTTTGGGAAAAATACATCAAATGTAAGCTATGGACTATAGTTAGCAGCAATATTTTGACGATGTTCTTTCATCATTTGTAACAAATGTTCCACAACAATGCACAGTGTTGGTGGTAGGGTGATGTATAGGAATTCTGTATGGTATGCATGACTGTTTTGTGAAATCACCACTTCTCTAAAAATAATAATAAAAAAATAATAAAGATGATAGGACCTCTAGTTTTTCTCCTTACAATGATATATTTTATAAACAGGTTTTTGAATGCCAGCTCTAAAATATACAAAGACCAATGGATTCAAGGTAATCTTTTCTTAATTATGGGGATGTTTAAAATAGAGAATAACTTGATGGTCTAGAAAGTGGCATCTGGGTCTCTGAATTGAGCTAGTGAAATTGGAAATATAAGCTTCAGAAAATATGGGCACAGCAAGTAGAAAATCACTACTTATTCATATAGTCCCCTTGAGGGTATTCTATATCAGCTATCTGGGGAGGGTTTTGTTGTTGTTGTTGTTTTATTTTTCATTTAATCAACTTTATTAAGGTGTAATTTATGTAAATACCCTGCATCCATTTAAAGTGTACAATTCAATTCATTTGGACAGAGGTATCCATGAATGAAATTACCACCACCACCATCAAGATATAAAACATTTCTCTCACCTCCAGAAAATCTGCAAGCCCTTTTGCAGTCACCCTACCTCCCAAATTCTCCCTGTTTCAGGCAACCAGTGATCTGCTTTTGATCCCAGTAGATTAGTTTGGCAGGGAAGTCTTTTAAATATTCAGTATTTGTTCAACGAAATACATGGAAAAGATACAAAAAAAGCAATGGGTATTTATCATGTGAGGGTATTAAGGGTAACAGGGCTTAAGCATGAATTCTATACCCTTTATCTAAATACCAACTTAAAAAAATGCTATTTTGATAATTCTTTAGGGACATCAACATGGCCAGAGAAGATTTATAAGGAAATAGCTTGACCTGTACTGTTAAAATGTCAGTTAATGGTCACTGGTATAGCAAAAGCTTGAATCTTCTGATGTACTTTATAAACAGGAATAGATGAATATGGAAATGGTCACAGCAAACCCTTTTAAAAATTGGAGTTATAACTCTTTATACATATACATCTCAAGTTAATTTCCTTAGACTGGCTGTACATATTGTAAATGTTTTCAATAAATTTAATGTCATTTTTTCTATGTAGATAAAGGATAAATATTATACATCAGAGCTTAGTTTTCCACTTCTACAGAATTACGGAAACAGTTCATATATGCAGAATACTTAGCAAATGTCAGGCATATATATGTTAATGATTGGTAATCATTATTATGGCAGTTTTGTGATAAAGCAAAGATCAGAGCCCATACATTGTTGAATTCATTAAGGATTGTCAATATGTATTTTTAAAATAAGCTCCACTTGTAGAACACTTTCATACACAAAATTACACAAAAATTGCACAGACTATATAGTGCTCCCATAAACTCTTACCCCCATACACACAATTTCCTCTATTAGCATTTTGCATTGTGTCAAATAATTCATTACCATTGATAAACCAATATTGATTCATTATTAGTAACTAAAGTCAGTAGTTTATCTTAAGTTTCATTAATTTGGGGTACAGTTCTATGAGTTTTGACAAATGCATATTGCCATATAGCCATCACTGTGGTATCATATGGAATAATTGATACCATTAAAAATTTCCTATGCTCCACCTACTTATCCCCCGACCCATGGATCCATAGCAACCACTTATCTTTCTTTTTATTGAGTCAAACATAAAACAATATTATTAATACATTTATTTTGCCATCTTTGTTTGAATGTGATGATGAAAAACATATTTACATAATAAAGAATACATAATTTAAATCTATTTTGTGGTATCTGTGTACATTTTGGGGGGGATGGAACTGAATTTCTAAAGGATTATTTTTGTTTGTTTTGATATTTATTAGATCCACTTGTAGATTTACAGAAAAATCATGCCAAAAGTACAGACTTTCCATATAGCCCCCTAACACACATATAGATTTCCTTATTATTAGTATTTTGCATTAGTGTGATACATTTGTTACAATTGATGGAACAAGATTATTATAATTATACAATTAACTATAGCTCATAGTCTACATTAGAGTTCACTGTGTTGTTTTTTTTTCTTCTGATAACTTACATACATCCTAAAATTCTCCATTTTATCCACTTTCAAATATGTAATTCAGTGGTGTTAATGTTCACAAAGTTGTGTCTCCATCACCATCACCTATTGCCAAAAATTTTCCATCACCCCAAACAGAAAATCCATGCCAATTAAACCTTACCTCCCTATTCCTCACCCCTTCCAGGCCCATGGTAACTTGTATCATAGATGTTGACTTTATGAATTTATTTATGATAATTATGTATATCACATCAGTGAGATCATACAATATTTTTCTTTTTGTGTCTGGCTTATTTCACTCAACATGATGTATTCAAGATTCACCCACATTGGACTATGCATCTGATTCCTTTTTGCTGAGCTGAATAATATTACATTGTTTGTATATACCATGAATTATTTATCCATTCATCTATTGATAGACCCTTGGTTTGCTTTCACCTTTTGGCAATTGTTAATAATGTCGCTGTGAACATCAGTGTGCAAATATCTGTTCAAGTCCCTGCTTTCAATTCTTTTGGGTATATACCTGGAGGTGGAATGGCTGAGACGTATGGTAATTCTATACTTAATTATCTAAGAAATACTAAATTCTCTTCCACAGCTGATGCACCATTTTACATTCCCACCAATGTAAGAGGGTTCTTATTTCTCTACATCCTCTCTAACATGTTATTTTCTGGGTTTTTCTTTTTGTTTTTTTTTTAATATTAGCCATTCTAGTGGGTGTGAAATGGTATTTAATTGTCGTTTTTATTTGCATTTCCCTGATGGCAAATGAGGTTGGGCATCTTCTCATGTTGGACATCTTCTCATCTTGCTTGGAGAATTGTGTATTCAAGTCTTTTGCCCATTTTTAAATTTTTTAATTGTTTGTATTTTTGGTGGGGTATAGCATTGCTTTATAAATTCTAAATATTACACCCTTACCTGATATGTGGTTTCAAAATATTTTCTCCCATTTTGTAAGTAGTCTCTTTACTTTCATGATGAAATCCTTTGATGTACAAATATTTTTAATTTTGATGAAGTCCCATTTATCTATTTTTTTCCTTTGTTTTTTACTCATGCTTTTGGTGTAAAGTCTAAGAAACCATTGCCTAACACAAGGCCCTGCAGATGCTTCTTTAAGATTTCTTCAAAGAGTTTTATGGATTTGGTTCTTATATTTTGGTCTTTAATCCATTTTGAGTTGATTTTTTTGCATATGTTGTGAGGTATAAGTCCATCTTCATTCTTTTGGATATCCAGTTTTCTCAGTACCATTTGTTGGAGACTCTTCTTTTCCCATTGTATGGATTTGACACCTTTGTCAAAAAACAATTGGCATATGATATACTTCACTAAATTGTTTTTATAATGAAAAAAAATGGCCATAGATATGTGGGTTTATTTCTAAGCTTTCAGTTTGAGTCCTTTGGCCTATATGTCTGCCCTTGTACCAGTGTTATGCTGTTTTGATAACTGTAGCTTTGTAATATGTTTTGAAATTCGGGAGTATAAGTTCTCCTTTTGATGATGATTTTGGCTCTTCAGGGCTCCATGAATTTGATTTAAATTTGATGATTGGCTTTTCCATTTCTGCAAAGAAAGATGTTGGGATCTTGATTGGGATTGTGTTGAACCTTTAAATCACTTTGGGTAGAATTGGTATCTCAACAATATTTAGCCTCCAATCCTTGAACACAGACTGTCCTTCCATTTATTTAGGTCTTCTTTGATTTATTTTAGCAGTGTTTTGTAGTTTTCCACCAATAAATCCTTTACATCCTTAGTTATATTTATCCCCAGACATTTGATTTTTTTATTTGGTATTGTAAATGGAGTGCTCTCTTAATTTTCTCTTCAGATTATTCATCATTGGTGTATAGAAACACTAATTATATTTTGGTGATCTTGTACTCTGCCACTTTGCTGAATTCATTTATTATCTCTAGAAGTTTTGTTGTGGATTTTTCTGGATTTTCTATATATAGGATCATGCAATCCTAATAAGGAGCATTTTACCTCTGTTTTTTACAATTTGGATGACTTTTTTATGTCTCTTTCTTGTCTAATTGATCTGGCTAGAATTTTCAGTACAATGTTGAGTGATAGTAGTAGCAATGGAAATTCTTGTCTTATTCCTGATCCTAGAGGGAAAGCTTTCAGTCTTTCACCACTTAGTATGATGTTTATCATGTTGAAGAAGTTTCCTTCTATTCCTGGTTTTCTAAGTGGTTATTTCTTTTTTTTCCCCAAGTAATATTAGATTTTATCAAATGCCTTTTCAGAGTCACTTTGTATGATTATGTGTTTTTTTTTTCCCTTTTGTTCTATTAATGTGGTGTATTACATTAATTGATTTTCTTTGGTTGAACCACCCTTGCATACCTTGGCTGAATCTCACTTGATCACCATGTATAATTCTTTTAATGTGTTACTGGATTAGGTTTACTCATATTTCATTGAGGATTTTTGCATCTGTATTCCAAAGGCTATTGGTCTGTAATTTTATTTTCTTGTGGTTTCTTCTTATGGCTTTAGTATTAGGGTGAGGTTGGACTCATAGAATAAATTAGGGAGTGTTCCCTCTTTAACTTTTTGGATGCATTTGAGCAGAATTGGAGTTAATTCTTCTTGGAATGTTTGATAAAATTTACCAGTGTTCCTAGACTTTCCTTTGCCGGGAGAGTTTTGATACTATTTCAATGTATTTACTTGTTATTGTTCTGTTGAGATCTTCTAATTTTTTAAGTCAATGTAGGTAGGAGTCTTTCCATTTCATCCAGGTTATCAATTTTTTTTTGGCATACAATTGTTCTTAATATTCTCTTACAATCCTTTTTATTTCTATATGGAAGGTAGTAATCCCCCTTTTCATTTCTGATTTTGGTTATTTATAGTTTCTCTCTTTTTTCATTTGTCAGTCTACTTACAGTTTGTCCATTTTATTGATCTTTTCAAATATTCAACTTTTGGTTTTGTTGATTCTATGTTTTTAAATTTTCTATTATACTTACCTCCACTCTAATCTTTGTTATTTTCTTCCTTTTGCACACTTTGGTTTTAGTTTGCTTTACTTCTTCTTGTTTCTCCAGATGTGAGTTTAGGTTGCTGATTTTTTTTTTTTTACTGTGAAAATTTATAGCTATAAGTTTTCCTCTGAGCACAGCTTCCACTGGGTTCTATAAATTTTGTTGTTATTTTTTTTTCTTTTTTCTCGAGATATTTCCTGCTTTCTCTTGTGATTTCTTCTGTGACCCCTTGATTGTTTAATAGTATGTTGTCTAACTTCTATGTATTTGTGATATTCTAGGTTTCCCTGTGTTACTCATTTTTACCTTCAATCCATTGGGATTGGAGAAGAGATTTTTGTAATTTTCATCTTTTTAAATTTATTGACACTTTTTTGTGACCTAACATGTACTTTATCCTAGAGAATAATCCATATGCACTTGAGAAGAAGACATGTTCTGCTGTTTTGGGGTAAAGCATTCTGCATATGTCTGTTAGGTCTAGTTCACTTATAGCATTGTTCAAGTTCTCCATTTCCTTATTGATCTGCTGCCTACATTTTCTATCCATTGATGAAAGTAGTGTGTAGAATTCTACAGTTGTTATTGTAGAAGTGTCTATTTAACCCTCCTGTTTTGTCAACTTTTTCCTCGTGTATTTTGGGGAACTTTGATTAGGTGCATACATGTTTATGAATGTAATGTTTTTTTGAGTTTCTAAGCATGTCTGAAAATTTCACACAACTCATATTTCCCCAGAGGTTCCAGTTCTCAGAAAAGCATAATTTAATCAAAGCCAAAGCTCAATCTTACGCTAGTACATGACAGCCTTTCAGAATCAAATTAGAAAAAAAAAATTTAATGGCTGTTGACATGTGAATGACAATATCGTTTCCTGCTATCATCATTGCTTGCTTTTGGTACTACTTTTAATATTTGTTTACACATATGTATTCTAGACATTTTATGTCATTTATTATAATTAACTATTAATATTTTGTGCACTTTTTATTTTATACTTTATGCATGTATATCCATATATATCCATATACATGTATTTTTTAGCAAAACGGGTTTAATTCCTTCCATGCTGTTTTGTAATTTTTAAAAAAATATATAATATACTGGTAGCATCTTTAATGGTAATAAATGTAGTTAAATACAATTTTAATAGCTACGTAAAGTTCCGTTTTATGCTTGGGTCATAAATATTTGTCGATTCCTTTATTACAACATATTTGGAGTCTTTCCTTATTTTTGCTATTAAAAACAAGGCTTCAGCGAACTTATTGTATATATATAAAGCTGCATTCTTATTGGCTTATATACTTAAAAATTTCACTTCTAGGAAAATAATTCAGGATCAGTAGATCTGCATATGATCAGACTTTTAGTGCATACTCACAAATTGTCCTCCTGAAAGACTGTGTAATTTATTCTTTACCCTATGTACACACACACACACAAATACACATACACATATACTCTCAGTGAAACCATATTACTAATTTTCCATCTGTTTTATATGATACCACAGTTGGCTAAACATGCAAATTAAAAAAAAAATACAACAATAAAATGTATACTTCTTGAGAGAACTGGTAATGGAAATACCTAGAATATTTAGGTTTGACCTAAGATTAGAAGACTGGCTCAGTTCTACTTTTCAAAGCACTTTCCTTTCCACACAATCTGTAGAGTCACATAAAGGTAATATGCCTTAGTTTTCACTTCTATAAATATACTTCAGGCAAAAACAAAACTGCATTTGTTCTCATTGCTATTCATTAATAAAAACTCTTAAAACTAGAAATAGGACTTCCTTAATCTGATTCAAAGTATATACAAAAGCTACACATACAAACTACAACAGATATAATACTTAATAGTGAAATATTGAAAGCCTCTACCCTAAGATGGGGACGTATTAGCTATCACCATTAGTTTTAAATTTTATGTTTTTGGTGCTAACCAAAACAATAAAGCAATAAAAATAAATAAGCGACATAAAAAGCTAGAAAGACAAAAATGAACATGTCACCATTCACAGATGGTATCGCTGTATATGAAAAAGCAAAAATAATCTATAGACAAAGTCTTATAATTAATAAGTGATTTTCATAAGGTACTAGTTACATGGTTAGTATAAACTTTAGCCACAAATATTTAGAAAATGAAATTTTTTAAAATGCCATTTATTATAGCATCAAAAACTTCTACTAATTAAGAATCCAATTAAAGGAAGAGGCACATGATCTCAGTGCTGAAAACTGCAATACCTTATTGGGAGAAATTAAGGAAGACCTAAATAAATGGTGGACTATAGGCTCTCTTTATATATCATGGATATTAAACGTTTATCAGATATGTGGTTTCCAAATATTTTCTCCCATTGAGTATGCTGTGTTTTTACCTTCTTGACAAGGTCCTTTGAAGTACAAAATAATTTAATTTTGAAGAGGTTCCATTTATCTATTTTTTCTTTCATTGCTCGTGCTTTGGGTGTAACATCTAATAAGCCACTTCCTACCACAATATCTTGCTTTTCTACAGTTTCTTCTATGAGTTTTATGATCATGGCTTTTATCTTAGCTCTTTCATCCATTTTCAGTTAATGTTTGTATAAGGGTGGGATAGGGGTCCTCTTTCATTCTTTTGGCTATGGCTATCCAGTTCTCCCTACACCATTTGTTGAATAGACTGTTCTGTCTCAATTGTGTAGGCTTAGTAGGCTTGTCAAAAAGCACTTGACCATAGATATGTGGGTCTATTTTTGAACCTCCAATTCAATTCCAGTGATCTATGTGTCCATCTTTATGCCAACACCATGCTGTTTTGACCACTGTAGCTTCGTAGTATACTTTAAAGTCAGGAAGTATGAGACCACCAACTTCATTTTTCATTTTTAAGATACTTTAGGCTATTGAGGTTCCCTTTCCCATCCAAATAAATTTGGTAATTGACTGTTCTATTTCTGCAAAGTAGGCTGTTGGAATTTTGACTGGAATTGCCTTGAATCTGTAAATCAGTTTGGGTTGAATTGACATCTTAATGAAATTTAGTCTTCCAATCCATGAGTAAGGAATATCCTATTTATTTAGGTCTTCTTTAATTTCTTTTAGCAATGTTTTGTAGTTTTCTGAGTACAGATCTTTTACATCCTCAGTTAAATTTATTCCTAGATACTTGATTCATTTATTTGCTGTTGTAAATAGAATTTGTTTCCTGATTTCCTCCTCAGATTGTTCATTTCTATTGTATAGAAACACTACTAATTTTTGTATGTTGATCTTGTATCCTGCTGTTTTGCTGAAATTTTTTTACTAGTACTAGTAGAATCATTGTTGATGTTGATTTTTCAATTTTTTCTAAATATAGGCTCATTAGAGTGCATGTATTTTGAAGCACCAATATGAGGGTATGATTGTGATTGAAAGGGAAACTTTAGGGTTGTGTATGTCACTAGAAAAAAGCTAAAGATTGAAACAAGAAATGGAATAGCATAGTTAACCCTGTTGAAGATGATGAGTGTGATTAATAGTACAAATTTAAGAATGCTCTTTTATGAAGAAGAACAAGTGTATGTTAATATTATCAGATGTTAATAATAGGGTGGTGTATGAGCTAAAGTGCACCCAAAACAAACCTTGGACTGTAGTGATAGTAATCTATTAATATTTTTCATTAATTTTGAAAAAAGAGAGAACATTATCATAAGTGACAGAAACTAGACACAAAATACTTCATATTGTTTGCCTCCCTTTATATAAAAAGTGTAAATATAAATAAATTTACAGAGATGGAATTAGATTAGCAGATAAATATGGCAGGGGATAGATAGAGGGATTGAAAGCTAACTACAAACTGGTGTTATTTTTTTTCTTTTTGGAGTAATGAAAATGCTCTAATATTGATTGTGGTGATGAATGCACAGTTCTGTGATTATAGCAAAACCCATTGAATGTACACTTTGGATGGAGTATATGGTATATGTATATATCTCAATAAAATTGAAAAAAAATTAAAAAGATAAAGCTGAAAAAGAATGTTATTTTATAGTGAGGAATTAACAAGGCTAGAAAGGACCACATGTGGGGGTGTGGGGCAAGCAATTGAGGTGAGCCAGTGGCAGGATCAGACGGTTGATCAGAAATGTTTTCTTTGTGGCCAGCTGATTATTTTTTAACTATTTATTTGGAAATAATTTCAAACTTAAAGGACAGTTACAAAATAATAATAAGCCAATACAGAGAACTCCAATATACCTCTTACCCAGACACCCAAGTTTACCAATGGTCAGCCATTCTTGTTTCTTGTCCTGATGCTTGCTTACCTTTGGGGTCAAGTCAATGTTCAGGTGTCTGGTAGAAGGAGAGAAGCCTGACAAAAGCTTTGTTAAGTCAGGCTAATGGACATTTTGTCTAGATTGGTGAGTGGGTCCTGACACTTCAGCTAATCACTTATGAAACAATGAAGGGGAATTTGGAGAGTCTGTATCTGGCCTTGTCACAGGTAAACAAGGGAGCATCTGTGAGTCTTATCTAAGTCATATGGGGAAGGGTGGTTCTTTGCAGTAAGCTGCTTCCCAGAACCCAAAAGGCATGGCATGAATTTCTTGGCTGCTGATGTTTTCCAGGAGCACAGGCGTCAGGTAATGTTCATCGTTGTCAGAGCCAACGAAATCCTAATCACAATCCCAGCAGATATTTTTAAGGAAATTGACATACTGATTCTAAAATACATACAGAAATTCAAAGGACCAAGAGTTATCAAGGCAATCTTGAAAAACAACAACAAATCTGGATGTTTTACTTCCCAAGAACTCAAGACCTATTATAAACTTATAATAATTAAGACAGTGGAGTATTTGGAACAAGACTAGAACAAATAGATCAACAGAACAAACTCAAGAATCCAGAAACAGACCCATTCCTATATGGTCACCTGATTTTTGACTGTGCTAGATTGATTAAACTAATGATTTCAAATTTTCATCCTTCAATGTAAATGTGCCCCTTTGCAATGTGACTTTACAGTTTCTCTCAATCTATTTGCAGTCTGTTTCCCTGCCCCTTAAGTTTGGTCATGAGCCTTGCCTTGCCCAGTGTGGTATATTGAATTATGTATTCCAACAATGACATGTTCTTAATCTTAATCCATTTTCCCGTGAGTGTTAACACATTTGCAAATAGGACCCTTTGATGATATATTATCAGTTAAGGTGTGGACTCATTTGTGAATAGAAACATCTAAGATCCTATTTACATATGGCCAAACTAAATGAGAGCAGGCCTTAATCCAGTCAATATGGCTGGAGCTCTTATTAAGAGAAGAAATTTTTGATGCAGCCAGAGGCGCCAGAAGCTGGAAATCAGCAGAAACCAGAAGAGGAGCCCATAGGAGGAGATCTACGGCATAGCCATATGACGAAAACGAAGATGCAAGCCAAGGAATCCCAAGGACGGAAGTAAGCCAGCACCAGAACACAACAGACTTTGGGGAGAAATTACGCCTTGTCAACACTTTGATTTGGACTTCTAATGCCTCAAACCATGAGACAATAAATTCCTGTTCCTAAGCCAATCAGTGTGTTGTATTTGTCATAGCAGATCTTGCAAAGAAACAAAACCTGTGTGATGTTAGCAGATGTAACACCTGCAGAGGCTAGAAAAAAACACTTGCACATTTCCCTTTTTTCCCTTGATCATCACTGAGAGGACTTGCCTAGGCAGGCCTGCTGTAGGGAGATATGTGGAGCAGAGACCAGTTAATCCAGCTGTGCCAACTAAGACTATTCTAGAGTTGGACAACTGGAATTTCTGGGAAGACTTAACCAGATTTCAAAGAAAGCCCAATATTCAAAAATAAAAGAGGCAATTAACTCCAGGAAAATGAAAAGTTGAAATGGAATGGAATCGAAATCATAGTACTGGACTTGGCTTAACAGTGAACACTATTTACATAGTCATAACAATAATTTAAAAAATCACAAATGGATTTAATTAACAATGCCATGAAACTATATTTGGAGGAGGTAGTAAGTGGGGGTTGGAGTGGCCAGTGGGCAGTCATATAAGATAATTAAATGCTCATCTTCCATAGCAGAAAGACAGTGGATAATAGGTAACAATAAAAACTCAATAGCTGTTGAATAACCATGTTAATTAGAAACATGAAGGCAAATACTAAAAGAAACAACTAAAAGTGCTGGAAAATGTTGTATTTGAGAACTGGGAGAGGGCTAATAAGTGAACCACTGTTTCTCATTTTAAGCCTTCTTATTTGACTTTTAAAAAGATATGCAGATAGTACTTTGATTAAAAAAAATAACATTTAAAAGTATTTTGAATAAGAAGGGTATTTATCCCAGTGTATCCTTCCCCTAAATCCCTTATATTGCAATGAGCCCTCACATTTTTATTAATTTCTCCTTTATGCTCCTGTTCAAAATGCATAAAATATCCTAAAACACCTGAAATGTAGAGTGTCTTTTTACTAAGGAGAGGCTTCAGCTGGTTCAATACAAGTGAAAAGAAAATGTTGCTTGTGCAGTGTGCCCTCATCCAGTTACTCCCTCACCCTTGCTAGTTTGCTGCAGCCAAGAGTTCTATCAGAACACCTGCAAGCAGAAGGCCAGGCCCCCAGGGTAAGGATGCAGGTGACAT
>JAQZBX010057143.1:0-18031 GCA_029593785.1 Cabassous unicinctus
CTAGCAACTGCAGCCACCAATCCTAAACCGCCACCCGCCCTTAGGTCCACCAATCCTCACCCCCCTCCTTTAGAGTATATATACCCTGCCTTTTCAATAAACCTTTGCAGCTTGATCAGAATCCTGTCTTGCTGTCATTCTTCACGTCTCCTTGTCCCATACCATTCTTTTCTTCACAGGTCCTGAGCCCCAGTTGATCGTCCCACGGGTCGGGACATCATTTCCCTACCTAGGAATGTACTGTATAAATTCAAATCCCTCCTTTCCAGGGGTGGGCTGAAGTCTATTCTTCAGACCCCCTCCATTGGGAGAGCTTCCCAATTACCTTTCTGCCTGCAATCATCAGTCTCTGTGTCCCAGTTAGTGCCATTTTCCCAACATTTGGTGCCAAAAACCTGGGACTGGAGTCATGTTTAGATTGATTGGTGAGGAATCTCCCCCTGCCATAGCCAAACACCCATCCAACACTGAACATCAAATCTCAGCTGGGTGAGTTAATGGTTTCTCCACTGGAGGATCCTGCTCTCTCTCTCTCTCTCCTTTTTCCATTGTCCAGGACAACCCACCAAAAAAGCCCTAGCACTAGGTGAGTGATCCTCACTTTCCCTGAGAGCCACAGCAGGTGGTAGGCATCCATCCTCATGGGAAGAAACCCCTTGGACCCAGATATCTGGCTTCAAGCATGGTTTCCTTGGAGATTTCTGACTGATTCTGGGATGCCTGTGTCACTCAAAATTTTCCCTGTCCTAGAGATCCTTAATCTCATCCAAGGCACCTAAAATTGGGAATTCAATTTTGCCCCCCCAAAACCACACCTCTGTGTTGTATCCTTCATAACATTAAAATTATGTACCGAGAAGGAAACATCAGTATTAAAAACCTCTTTTTCTATTTGACCTCTGTATGGCTGCAATACAAATTGGACAATGAAAATCAATGGCCAGAATATGGCACTTTGGATTTCCAAGTTCTCTGAAACTTTGAGAATTTTATCCAGCACAATGGCAGATGGTCAGAGATCCCTTACATTCAGGTCTTCTTTTACCTTTGCAATCACCCCTCACTCTGCCAATCCTGCTCTTCCTACCAAATTCTTCTTTTACACCAGAAACCTCCTCAGAAACCTTCCTCCTCATCACCCCCACCCCCTAAATCTAAAAATTCTGAACACTCTGACTTTGATCCCTCAGATCATGCCCCCATACCTCTCCCATATAATCCTCCAGTGTTATCTCCAAACTCACCATCCCCCTTCTTCCTCTTCCCTTCATTACTGCTTCCTTGTGCCTCTCTAATCTCCCCTCCTCATACTCACTCACAGGGTACCTCTCCCTCCTTCCATGCCACAGCCCTCCATCTCCAATAGCATGCAGACTCCTAACTTCACACAGATGCCAGTTCCTCTCTTACCCCTCCAGAAAGTAACAGGAGCTGAATGAGTAGTTAGAGTACATGTTCCTTTCTCACACTCAGATTTAAGGCACATAGAGGACTGGTTAGGATCTTTCTCTGAAAACTTCTACATCATTCTTTCCACCTGTCTATCCCCAGAATAAAAAAAAAATGTATTTGGCTTCCAGCCCAAACACTTGCAAATACCCTAAACCAACAAAACCCTGCCAAAAGCCCTGTCAGAGCCACAGCAGTCCCCAAAAAATCCTAACTGTAAATCCTCCACCCTCCAGAGTTCCCAACAAACACTCCAGGCAAGTACAGAAAACCACCAAGACCATGCTTCAAATGCAAAAAGCCTGGGCACTGGGCCAAGCAGTGATCAAACTCACAACCTCCCCCAAGGCAATGCCCCCTCTGCAAGCAAGAAATCCACTGGAAGTCTGACTGTCCCCACGCCTCTCAAGGCAAAAGAACATCAGTTACCCAGTCAGACTCAACCACCAGCTTCATCCTCCCAGACCTTCTGGAACTGGCAACAGACAATTAAAGTTACCCAGGAACCAGGCAGGCCCTCATAACCATCTCCAAAGCAGAATCTCAGGTAACTCTGGTGGTGACAGGTAAATCAATTTCATTTCTTATTAATACAAAAAGCACTTTCTATGCCCTTCCCAAATTCCCTTAACTCACCATTCAATCTCAATAGTGAAGGTCAATAAAATAGTTTCACAATCCCTCTTTTACTGTACCCACTAAAAAATCACCTGTCCACCCACTCACTCCCTCCTCTGCCTCCCCTTTTTCTACCAAATTCTGTCAATCTGAAAATCTAAGATACTAAAATTCTTATCATTGCTACCCATCACAAACCAGCCACAGTTCAACTCAAAAATCCTACCAACATCCCATTAAAACCCCAATATCCTGTCTCTCTTGATGCCTGCACAGTATCAAACCCACAATTCCTCAGCTCTTATAAGTAAACCTTTAGACTAGTCTTGAATTTTAAACCTAATTGTGTTCCCAAAATGTAATAATCTAAAGTATATGTGTTAAATATCCATCTGTCTAAAGTGCTAAATTAAAGCTTAATTGCATTTATAATGCTCAAATATTCCTAAGTGGTTGCTGATTACTAATAAAAATATTTCCAAGAACAAGATTGCATATTACAGGCAACACTGATTCCAGAAAAATCTTAAAAGTGTTAAAATCAGAAATGTAAAATAATAAAAAGTTTAAAAACAGCCAAACCAAAAGAGTCAGAATTATGTCAAATTGGTTAGCTTTACATTTCTGTTAGTGTGTCTAATCAAATCATTGGTCTAACAAGTTTAATTTTGATGGTAATTGTATGCTTTAAGAAGTTTGCTTTGAAACAGTTTCCAAAGTTGTTTTGATATCTTAAATATGATAGATATATAAAATGTGTTATTAAGAAAGAATAAATTGCAGAACAAAACCTGAATGAATACAGAAAGTGCAGAAGGTGTGCAGTAAAGGAATTTTAGTGGTTAAAGGTGAATGCGATTTATTGGATCTATCTATAAAGTTTTAAAAGCTATGGTATCAAATAGTATACTGATGCAAAGTTAAAAATTTGTTCTTTCTCTGTTAAAGTAACAAAGTTTCTTAAATCATTGGTCTCTTTTAGCAAAAGTTTACAAAGGGTTTTTCTCCTAACTAATTAGTGTACAAAAAAAGTCTTTTATCAAAATACCTTCCTGTACTTTAACCTAATTATTTCCTTGGCTGTTTAAAAAAAAAAAATCTTATTTTAAAAAAAACAAAAACATAATATTCAAACCTAACATCTTTTACATTCTACTTTTTCAAAGTCAAATCCTGAATAGTATGTTTTATTTCAAATTATTTTAAAAGATTTGTTCTTTCACCTTAAAAAAGTGAAGTATTAAAATTGTTGGATTCATTTAATATGTTATAATTTGAATGAAAAGTGTTTAGAAAGTGCTATAAAGATAAAGGGAATTCTTTATCCCTCTGTTAATCAAAGTTGTATAAATAAAAAGTTCATATAAATACTTAAAGAGTATATAAAATTTCTGAAAATTTAACAATTTTCTGGCATAATATTAGATAAAAATATAAAGTTTTTAATCATAGTTTTAATTATTATTAGATATGGTATGTACCACAAAAACAACCTATCTGGAAATCAAAAAGCAAATACTTTAAGTCATGATTCAAACTGAAAACTGCCATGGGACAGATGCTTTAACTCATACTCATCCAATTCACATTGAAAGCTGCCATGAGGTGATATATAACAGTAAGCTATCATAAATTAATGGAACATCACTGCCATATGCAGCAACCCTAAATATTGTTAGCTTATTACAAAAATTAATATCTAGTTATGTCACTATCATTTTGTTTTAAAACTTGCTAAAACTTTCTCTAGTATCTTGTTAGGCAAATCAAGCCAGCCTGCATTCACCTAATGTGAAAAAGCCAATGGTGGATTTTGCAGTGCTTCCCCAAGGCTGTGTGCATACTCCAATCATCTATCCTGGCCTGGTGACAAAAACCTGGCTTCATGAAAACCTGTAGCAGTAACTTTATTTTGTTATATTAATAATATTATGTTAACCAATAATTCTTTTTACAGAATTCAAAGAAGTATCAGAAGCAATAGTATCTTATCTTAAAAACCTGAAATGAACAAACAATTGGGACAAGCTATTAAGTCCAAGATGCTCTGACAAATTCTTAAATGTTATTTAATTGGATGAAACAAAAACTATTAACTTCTGCTGTAATTAATAAAGCACAATGTTTTCTCACATTAATAGTGAATTTGTCAGGGTTCTCTCAGGACACAGAATGAACAGGAGATATCTGTCAATAATATGAGATTTTATAAGAGTCTCTCACATGACCATGGGGATGCACAAGTCTAGGTTCCACAGGCAGGCTGCAAACCAGGGGCTCTGATGAAACTCCGATGAAAGATCCTTGATGAGTTTCTGGGAGAAGTTGGCTGTCCAAAGAAGAGCTCAGAAATTCTCTCTGAATGTTGAAATCACTTCCCCTTTTAAGGCATTCAACTGATTGGATAAAAGGTCACCCATTTCTGATGCAATCTCCCTGATTAATGCAGAAGTATTCAGCCATCCCTGCAGTAAACTCACTGGTGATCTAAATCCATAAATGCTCTTGTATTACAATCAGCCCAGTGCATGCTGGACCTAACATCTGGACATAATTACCTGGCCAAGTTGACACATTAGTGTAACCATCACAAATAGTTTATAATATTGTTGCAATAATAAAAACATTTCATCCCTCATTTAGCTCAAATAATAAAACCATTGTATGTGTTAATCAGGAAAAGTTCATGGGAATAAGAGAACCTCCAGCAGGCTGCTTTAAAAAAAAAAAAGCAGAGAAGGCTTTGACACAAGCTTAAGCAGTAAGGGGGTAAACTCTAATCTACCTTGTAAATTAAATGTAGCCAGCATCAACATTAGCTTTAAATAGAGTTTGTGGCAGAGGCAGCATTCTAAACAAATACCCTTTGGGTTGTATTCACAATTGTAAAAGGGGCCAAATTACAATATAACCCCCATAAAAACAACAGCTGTGTACAGCATACCATGCCCTGCTGGAAACCAAAGGCTTAACCCATTAGTGTCTCTGAAAACTGCCACCTCTATCCAAAGTGGATTATAGATGCAAAAAACAAAACAAGAACAATGAACTGTCATGAGTCACCATCTGCAGAGAATAAATCTGTGGAAAAGCACCTGAAACACCTGCCAACAGCAACAAGTAACTGTCTATTGTATCTCTGCCCACTCTTCTAACACCCCTCTTGAGATTGTTAAAACAAATGCCCTTGCAAAGATGCAGAGCCATGCCATTGAAACCTGAAAACAGCAGAGTGGCTCCACAAGAAAAATGGACATCATAACTACTGAATCCTGTAGCAGCACTACCAGCTGCCCATTGCTCACCAACAAGTCATGAACACAATGCATAAATATTCTTCATACTCACTCTAACAACTGAATATCAGTTCCCTCCCACTCTCAGAAAGAACAAGGTATGCTTTCAGTACTACAAGCACTGCAGTGAAACTCTTGTACCCAGCCAATTACTATTTGTTGCCTTAAAATGTAAGTATCCTATACAAAATGGCAGCCACCCTACAGCCCAAAATGAAAACTAATAAAAATTTGTTGTTGCCTATGCCTCAAACTATACAAACTGGGAAAAATAAAGTCATTTTAGACATACTATGCAGCCTTACTGGATGGGAATCTTAAGTCCATAAAAAAAACAAAAATCACCCAAACATTGTTATGAAACCTCAGTTAACAATCTGAAGTCTCCTATTCCCACTAAAACTCTATGTATGTCTATGTAAACTCTTCTTATACTTCAACTAAGTTTTAATGTCATTCAAACCTCACAGCATATGACACATGAAATAAGTTATATTCATAATCTAGTTACTGACCCCAGGTCTGATTGATTTTCCTCATTATCTTAGCCCTGAATCTCATAGTTAATTCCCATCCTCACCACACTAATAACTCTCCTTATTTAATATCAGCAGAACCATACATTCTCCAAGCTATAACACAGTTCATTCAAACAACAATTTGGAACAGCACCCATAATCACATGAACAACCTACTCCTAATGCATGAAATACAATAACAGCCATTAACCCCTAAAACACCACTGTAATAATTCAATGAAACCCTGATCAGCAGGAAGGAGCCCAAAATAATATCTATAGGAATCTATCATTAATAACCTCATTCCTCTTTTATTTTTCTTCATGCTTAAGATCAATCCTCTTACCTGTTATAACATCATTACTGTTGCTGCTTCTTTTTAGCCCTTATCACTTACAGCTCCTGTCTCGATTCATACATGGAGTCATACAATCAATATCCCAGGAATATGCGGATGGCATCTTCCTGATATGTTACAATCAATATCAACCCCTGCAAGACGTGAAACCACAGCCCACTGGACAAAATGGAAAGAAATTTTTCTCTACCTCTTGACGGCAGGAAGTAGCCATATTGAGCCAATGCCCCAAATCAACTCATCCTCCCATCCTGCCCAGTACCATATAACCCCATACCCAGGACCCCCAATATATATATAAACAAAGAGTTAGGATTGTTAGAGGTTCCCCCTCATTAGGTTGCAATAATTAACAAGCTGTGGCTCAATTCTCCCTGACATGCTTTAAGGAAGGACAAATCCCCCCTTAAGTCTACGTGTCTGAAAGCATGGCAAATTCACAAAGGTTGAACAAGGAGACAACGTGGAGATGGGAGTAAAGTGGGATATAGAGAGCTTTACTCCTCCAGACCAAGACCCCACCAGACCCCCAGCACTCCAAGGACATATGACTCCCTACCTCATCCTCTAGCTGTACAAGGGAAAATTTTCACCGCTAAGGCTTCCTATTCACCCATGAAACTTACACAAACCCTTGACCCCCTCCCAATGACTATCATTTCACTGTCTGGGAATGTACTATATAAATTCAAAACCCTGCTTTCCAGGTGTGGGGTGAAGTCTGTTCTTCAGAACCCCTTGATTGGGAGAGCTTCCCAACAACCTTTCTGTCTGCAATCATCAGTCTCCATGTCCCAGTGAGTGCCATTTTCCCCAACACACACCAAGCAATACATCTTGGATAATGTGTGCCAAACATAAACTGTGGATCAGGCTTAGGGGTCATAGACTGATGATATTATCTCATAATATGTAACCAAGTTTCCATCAGGATATGGAGTGTGGATAGAAGGCTGTTGTTTGTGGAGGCTCTGAGTGGGCAATTTTTTTTTTCTAAGTTCACATTCTGTAATCAAAATATACTTTCAAAAATAAAAAGAATGTGGGTTGGAGGAAATTACCTTAAATGTATAATATGCACCCTACTCAGTAGGAAGATTGTGATGATATTTTATCGTGCACATATTTGGTGCCTTTATCATAGAAAAGACATTTTTAAAATACCTGGCCAAATACAAACTTTGAAAATAACTCATAAATATCTAACATCATTTTAATTTAAATTTTTCAAAGAATGAATGCATTACTCAAAGATAAAAACACACTGCTAGAAAATGTAAGGAATTTTGTTAACTTCTTTGAAAAGTTCAGTCTTTAAACAGGAGAGACCTTAATGATTTCATTTACTGGTGAGTGCAATTGGCACAAAAATTTCCATACAAATTTTTAAAATTAATTAAATAATGATAACTACATGTACTGGGAGCATAATGATAAGCTTGATCCAAATGTTTCTCTCTGAATTTTACTCTTTCAATAAACCTGCTTTTGATTCAGTCATTTAGAGGACATCTTCATGAATTCTTTTATTAATCTGTCCTCTAATGACAGCAAGCTTTAGTTCTTCTTTCACAGAAAGCATTTCTGATTAGTCTCATAATTCTTGAGAATTTTCTCATGTATAGAGGGATTCAGACCAGGTTACCCATATGTAAATAACTGCTGTTATGTCACATTCTACTTCAATGATGCATTTGAAATAAAATGAAATTTATTCTGACAGTAAGAAACAAGGCTGACAACTCACAGAAAACTTCCCTCACAACAAAACAATGCAAGCCCCCAATGTCCAACTCTGTGTCAATGGCATGCAGATGCCCCTGCCCACTGCCAAGAGGGAAAAACATCTACAGGGTGAACAAGGACAGAAAACTCAATTCAACTAGTTCCAAGATGTTAGGCCAAGTGGCTTTTGTGGGACAAGGATGCATGGTCTTGTCCAGGGGTACAGCTATCCATCACAATCCTCCCAACAGCACAGTGCCTGAATTTGAAGAACACCAAATGAAATACCTGAATAGAGAAATAGACACATCCAAAACTTTCATGTGCGACTATCAACACCCTCTGTTCACAAAAATATATTTTATTGAAGTGTACAATGCATACCTAAACATAGAGTAACATTATGTGTCTAGTAAATGTTGGGAACATGTTGGTAGTAAATGTTCAAAATAAGCATGTGTAACAGGTATCCCATATATCAGCCTCCACCAACTCCTGGTTTTGTGTGGTTAGGGTGGTTTCAAGCTAGGCAAGAGCATCATGTAAATATGACCAGTAACTATAGACCCTATCTCACTTTGAGTGTATTTCCCCCAACCCACCCTATTTTCTTCTACAAATCAGTTTTAGAGAGACTGAATTATAAATTGAGGCAAAGTGTACAATCCATGTCAGTTTCTATAATCACAGTCATCTGCGGTCATCATTTCAATCATTACAAAAGGATTTTCACTCTTTCAGTAATAATAATCAACAGAAACCAGACCACAAACTCACACAGAATCACCTCCCTTCTCAATCTCTCCATTTCCCCTGCTCTACCTCGCTGCTATTTCTGGCTATTCGTGCAATAATATTCATCAGGGCTTTAAGCAGTTTTAATGAGATATATTCCCATATCATGTGATCTAGCCAAAACCTAAAAAAACGTTTATTTTAAAAAAGCAGTTAATAAGACCTTTAATGTAAACTTGGAAAATGAAAGAGAAAAGAGCTTGAAAGAAATTGTAAATTTTAAAAGAGACTGTAAGAGACCTTCTGGTAAACCTGGAGCACCATGGCTCTGTCCTACTAGAACTGTCATTCTCCACTGGGACACTTGGCCAGCGAGCAACTCTCCCTGATCTCGGTCTGGGTGGCCAGCAGCTCTGTCAGTCAGTGGATCGACAGGAGGCTGCTGATGGAATGGCCCACGCTGGGTTGCGGCAGGAATCAAGGCAGACACTGGCAATGACTGGCTCAGATGGTGTGACTTCTAAAGGACATCCCTAGGGTGGACTACACATGAACACACCACTGAGCGCCCAGTCTCCTGGTGTGTGTGTTGAGGCGAGGGGTCACTTTGGCCCTATGGGTTCCTGTGGAGTTCCTGGCAAACCATGGTAAACACAGTTGACAGCACGCAGCCATTCCTCTTCCCAAAAATCACCAGGGCAACCAACTTTAGAAAGGTGCCAGGGAAGGTTGCATGCAATAGGGCCACGGTGACATGGCATGAAACTCAGTCCAGGAAATCCTCCTGCAGGAACATCATGGGGACTCCACACCAACCCCACTCCTCTTGTCCAATGGAGGGGGTGGCTTTCATAGGCAGTGCTGTGGCTGTTGGCTTACAATGCTCCCTATGGAACTAGGTCACAGACTTGCAGGAGAACAGACCTCTCCACAATGAGCCAGAATTTTCAGGAAAATGGCTCTGCCAGTCTTAGCTAGTTGTTAAAACCTTCCATGGGGAAATGAAAACTGGAACTTCAGCAATCTGAATGCCCTTCTACACTTGGTGGAATGGACATATGGTATAAAATCAAGAATACCATACATGCTTTGTGGTAGACAGAAGAAGCAAATAAAGAGAAAGTGGCAGAAGGAATATTCTAAGATATAATGGCAGGAGACCTCTCAGATGTAATGAAATGCATGTATAGCACATTCAAAGAACACAGAGAACCCCAAAGTGGAAAATATCATAGAAAATCATGCCCAGACACATTGGGATCACAGAGTAAAATGCCATGGAAAAGGAGAGAGTTCTGAAAGCTGCTTGTGTAAAGCAATGTGTTTGGTTCAAGTGAGCCCCAATAAGATTAAGCAACAATTTCTCAACAGAAATAAGGAAGAGAGAAATCAAGAAGTCAAAAAGGCAAAGTAGGATGAAATATTTCAAGTGTTGACAGAAAAGGATACACTTCTAATAACATTGAATCTAATGAGACAGGCTTTTGAAAAAAAGGGGAAGATTAATATGGCAACCACATATTAAACAAACAAGTCCTCCGGGAGTCTTTCACCACTTTTGCTGCTCCACAAACACTTTTAAGCAAGTTCTTCACACAAAAAACAAAGGACACTCACAGTGGGTCAAATTATATGAATATTTAAGATCTCTGGTAATGTCCTCTTTTCTTGTAATTATAAATACCAGGGATAATGAATTGGATTTTTGTATGTAACTCCATATTTTAAAAATTCTAAAATTCAAGTTCATAAAAGTTAAAGATAATCTATGATATGGGACCTACTGTGTATGAAGATATAATACATGAAAATTACAACAACGTGAGGGGTTACAGAAAGAAATAGGAACAGTATATGTGTACATGGCGTATAGTTAATCCTATAATAATAATAGTGGTTTATCAATTGTAAAAAAGGAACCACACTATTGCAAAATATTAATGATAAGGAAAACTAAGAGTTTGGGAGATTATATGGGAAATCTGTTCATTCTGCATGATTTTTCTGTAAACCATAATAGCTATAATTAAAAATAAAACTGCTGCTTAGGAAAAAATATATATATATATAATGATAAAGGAGTAAATTAAAAACAAGGACAACAATTAAATATAGATATATATGAAAAGTTATATATATATATGCACAATGAAGCTACAAAATATATGAACCAAATGTTGACAAATTTGAAGGGAGAAAGAGATAATGGTACATTACTAATAGGAGAATTCAATACACCACAGTCAATAATGGATTGATCCTATAGACAGATGATCGATAAGGAAACAGAGGAATGTAAAATAGTAATGATAATGAAAACAAGTGGAAGATATATGGAAAATCTCTCTGTTCTGCAAGAATTTTTGGTAATCCCAACTGCTCTAATGATAACTTGAATATAATGAAAACAGCTACTAAAATCATGGTGAAATTTGACACAGGGAATAATAAACTTTAGAATAATTGTTTCCTACACATGAGCATAAGAACTCTCCCAAACTTAAAGATCTCTCTGAGAGCATTGACGGTATTCATGAAGGGGTGTATTTTAGATTTGTAAATCATTCTGAGAACAAATATTTTCCAGATGAAACCTTCTGGATATTACATATCTAATGAAAAGAAAATGGCAAAAAAAAGAGTGTGTAAAGCAAGGTTAGTTTTAATATAACCCATGATAAGAAATACACCATGGAAGAAGAAACATTTAATTGTTAATAATGATTCTCACATAATTGAAATCAGTGATGACATAATTCTTATTTGTATATCACAGCCCTAACTATTGGACCCAATAATCTCTAAGAAAGACATAAATTACTGGTTGGGTGGTTTTATTTTCATTTACACTGTATTTACTTGTGTGTTATCAAATTCCTATTTGGGAATTGTTCCCATATTATAGGAATGAATTAGTGCAGATAACATAGGCCAACTCCCAATTTTATTGGACAAGAAACCTCAAAATCTTTTTCAACAGTCCTCCTCAGAAAATAATATGGACCCAGATGGATTCTTTTCATTAATGAGTATGCATGAGGAAGCATAAAAGTATAAAGATGTAACAAAACTATATTTCATTTGTGGTCCTGGGGCAATTAAAAACAGGTGTTTATTTTCTATAAAGAAACTTAAAAAATCCTGGTCATCACACCACTCCTTCCATAGGCATCAGAGCAAGCAAAAAAACAGCAAGGTGGCTGTGGAGGAGCAACAGTGAGAGAAGCAAAATGAAGAAAAATGTCCAGAAGGACATTTCAGATCATGTACAAGGTTATTAGAGCCTTCACTGCTCACTTAGAAGGATGGATTCCTGTGGGTTTTAAGTCTACCCAGAACATGGCTAGCAGAGCCTTTATGCTAGGATGAAACTACTCTCAAGGAAATTCAAATAACTACAAGTCAGAGGCAGACTCAGAAGGGCCATGAATTAAATTAGCATTCAATGCTAATGAGATGAAGAGGAAAAAACCCCATGTTTGCAAGAGGAGCTTCCAAGGACTTAGCCAAGGGTCAGAGAAAAAATGATGACAAAAGTGAGAAAATATTTACACCTCTAAGACAAGACAGTTTATGCAAACCCACGAGACACCAGATATATCCATGCTTACCCAGGGATGGAAACCTTGTTTGTGGAACACTAAAGTAGCCTGCAGGCCCTTGGTTGCACAATGGCTCCCAGCAGAGGAGGCTGAAATTGTAAGAGCAGTCACACCGCTGCTTGGCATATAAAGGGAAATGCGAGCACCTGGTGGTGCTTGTTGTCCAGTGTGGTGATTCGACTCACGCTTCCTCCACTGTGGGATTCCCAGAGGGTATGGCCTGAACATATCCACTGCCCATTGTTTTGAGGCTGGGGTGAGGGAGGCAGGTGGGAGAGAATGTTTTGAATAGAATTCTTCTTAATTGAAGACCAGTCTGAATAGAACACAGTGGAATGAAATAAAAAAGGATCTCTGCCTAGCAACAGGTTTGGGAAGCTCTAATTCTATTTAGAGGTAGTGGTCTAAATATAGACTCATTCTGAATAAACCAGGTATCAAAGAGTTAATTATGGGGAGAGAGAGGTGAAGCCATGAAAAACAGGCAACATCCACACCAAGTGATATATGTTGCTAATGGAACACAATGGACAAGGTGTTCTAATCATATACTGTGAACCATGCTTAGGGGTCATAGACTGATGATATTATCTCATAATCTGTAACCAAGTTTCGATCAGGTTATGGTGTGTGGATGGAAAGCTTTTGTATGTGGAGGCTTCCAATGGGCATGACATTTTTTCTAAGTCGTCATTCTGTAATCAAAATATACTTTCAAAATTAATAATAGTGTGGGTTGGAGAAAATTGCATTAAATGTATGATATGGACTCTACTTAGGAGAAAGATTTTTATGATATTTTCCCTGGCACCTACTGGGTGCCTTTGAAACAGAAAAATCATTTTTAAAATACATGGCAACTTGCAAGTTTTAAAAATGACTCTTAAAATACCTAATATCATTTTAGTATCAATTTTATCCGAAGAATGAGTCCATTACTCAGAAGAAAACCATTATTTGAAAATCTAAGGCATTTAATTAATTCTTTCGAAAAGCACAGCCTTTAAACTTGAGAAGCCTCAACGATTTCATTTTCAGGTGAATGCAATTGTTTCAAAAACTTCTGTACAATTTTTTATATTACTTAAATAATGGTAACTACAGTTACTGGGAGAATAATGATAAGCTAGATGCAAAAGTTTTTCTCTGAATTTTAATCTTGGAATAAGCCCACTTATGATTCAGTAATTTAGAGGAAATCTTTGGAAATCATTTCATGAATCAGCCCTCTATTGATAACCCACTATAGTTTTTCTTTCAAAGCTCTTTTGATTATTTTCAAAATTCTTTGAGTGTTTCTCAAGTATATAGGGATTCTGAGGTGGCTATTCATATGGAAATTACTGCTGTTTTGTCACCTTCAACTAGTTGAAAGTATTTGAAATAAGATGAAAGTTATTCTTACATTATAAATAAAGGCTGACAGCACACAGACAAACCTCCTCACAACAGCATGATGCCCAGTTCCCATCCTGAAATACTGTCCCAATGGCATGCAGATGCACCTGCCCACCATGAGGGGAAAAACATTTATAGGCTGAACTTGGACACAAAGCCCAGTTCCACTCTCACCGAGATGTCAGGCAGAGTGGCTTATAGGCTTGAAGGGATGCATGGTCCAGTCCGAGGGTACAGCCATCCCTCTCAATGCAAAAAGGAACACACCTTCTAACTTGAAGAGCAACAATTGGAAGCCCTGAATGCAGAAATAGGCAAATCCAAAACATTTGTGTGTAAATAACAACACCCTGTTTGTAAATATATTTTTTATTGAAGGGTACAATTCATACCTGAGCATATAGCAACATTTTATGTAGAGTAAAATTTGGGAACTCCCAAAATAAATATACATATCATACAGGTATCCCATACATCAGCCTCCACCAGCTCCATGGTTATGTGGTGATACTTTTGTTATAAATTAGGCAAGAGCATCTTGAAAAGATGATTTCTCACTGTCATCCAAACCTTACATTGTGTGCATTTACCTTATCCCATCCTATTTCTTTCTATAAAACAATTTTATAGAGAATTAATAATAAAGAATTCAATTGAGGCAAAATGTACAATCCATGTTATTTGCTATAATCACCATGATTTCTTTTTATCACTTCAATCATTATTAAAGCATTTTCATTACTTTAATAATTATCAACAAAAACCAGATGCAAAATCTCAGAAAGAAGCATCCCATCTCTCAAATTCTCCATTTCCCCTGCTCTACAGAGCTGCTTTGCAGTAATATTTATTCTCTTTTTTTGCCATGTAATTTAGATATATTCCCATTCCATGTGGTCTAGCTAAAACCTAAAAGGAATGTTTTCTTTCCCCAAAAAGCAGTTAATTAGACCTTTAATGTAAAATTGTAAAGCAAAAGAGAAAAGAGTTTGAAAGAAACACGTTTCCTAAAAATTACAATCTTGATGGGGGTCTGTGCTATGGGCATGTGGAGTAAGAAGCTTGGGACATCTATCTGGACAGATCGACGGCGTGGACTGAACCATAGAAATTCATGAGTTTTAAGCCTGCCTGTAGTGGTTAACACAGTGGGCTGAACCCCACCCTTATGGGGGAAAAAAAATGCCAGTTGGAAGTGTGAATCCCATCTGTCTGGTAATTGGGTGACCCGACACGGTGGGAGGGAGAGTTTTCTGAGAGGAGAGCTCTGGTGAGAGAGCTTTATTTTCTGGGGATTTGGCTTCTTTAAGCCCCCCACAACTTAGACAAACAAAACAGCTACAGTGAATTGGCACCTGGAGGTGGGGAGGAGTTAATCTTCTGAGGGAGCTGATTAGAGTAGCAGCCCAGGGATAAGCCCTGGCCCCAAGGAGCTGGGAAGAGGGGCAATCTCCAAAAGAGGGAGAGTTCTGACAGAAAGCAGAGATGGGATATTTTAGCTGTTGATCTGGCTGCCTGGACCCCCTCATAACTTTGAGGAGCAGATAAGCCAGCTTGAATCAGTGCCAGGCTGAGTGGAGAGGTGAATCTGCAGAGTAAACCTCATTTACCTGCAGCCCAATGATGCAAGGGCTCTGATCCAGAGGGGCAGAGTCTGCCATTTTTAGCATTCTACACTGATAAACATCAGACTTTTGCATCCCTGGGGAATCCAGAAATTGGGAAGTGCTTGATTAGTTTCCATGAGCCCAGTTAAGGCCTCCTCCATGAGGGGGGTGGTCTAGAGAAGGACTTATTTTTGGTCCTGTATTATGCCAAAAAAAACCCAACAAATAAATAAATAAATAAAACGGTCCCTTTAATAAATGAAAAATAAATTCTTTTTAATTCAATTTAATAGACAAAAGCTTCTTCAGGACCTGCATATAAAAACCCTGTGGGGAAATTGTTGGATAAACACAAGCAGTCTGAGAGGATCCATGGGACCCCAGGGAATATTGATCCCCCTTAGCATTGTTTGACTGCTTGCCAGTATGGTTGCTTGCTTTTTCTCTGTTTATTTGTTGCCTCTTGCTTTTCTTTCCTCTTTCCTCCACACTTTCCTCTTCCTTTCATTTTTTTTTAATTAGGTGTTCCTACCTTCTCTCTTCCTTACTGTGCTTCTTCCTCAAGAATTTCCAATTCTCTACATATATTGATTGTGTATTCCAAACTATTTATTATCCTTCCCTCATCTATCTGCCCTCTGCTTTCTGTTGTGGTTATTAAATATCACATTTTTTTCCATATGCCCACAACTCAAGAGTGTCAATTTCTATTCCTTCTATTTTGCTTTTTCTTTATTTATTAATATTAACTATTTCCTTTTAGTCATTTCTTAACTCTTTCTCTATGTCCTCATAATTCTAGCCTTCTAAATCATTATATATATATTCCTCTATTTGGTTTCCCAGTCCATTGTAGGTACTCCAATTTCTTTCCTATTACTCTACACTGACTACTTGCGTTAAATATTCACTTCATTAAGTCTTATTTGGCCCCTATTATAACTTTTATCAATATTACTATTATCCTTCTTCCTTTCTCACATCTTTCAATTCCTCCAGACCTAATCTTTTGCTTTCAAGGGAACATAGAAAGAAGCAAGGAAATGAAATAAGATGAGAAAGTATCAAAGAGAAAACTTTACACACACACAGAACCACCATCTAAATAAAACTCTAGAGCAGAGAGAGAAGCTAATCAACTGAAAAAAGCCATCAAGATAAAATGATGACTAGAGGGCAACAAAAATTACAAACCACACTGAGAAACAGGAAAATATGGACCAATCCAATGAACAAACTAAAAACCAGGAACGGAAGCAGATCATTGAACAACTAATCGAAGCTTTCCAAACAAATATCATGGACCAACTTAAAGAAGTGAAGGAAGAGATTAAGAATATAAAGAAAACACTTGGAGAACATACTGAAGAAATTGTAAACACTCCCAAAAAGATAATGGATATGATGGTGACCAATGGCACAATCCAAGAAATCAAAAAGACACTGGATAGACAGAGCAGCAGATTTGAAGAGGCAGAAGAAAGAATTAGTGATGTGGAAGACAATACATCTGAAATCAAACAGATAGTAGAATAGATTGACAGAAAGATAGAAAAAATCCAGCAGGGACTCAGGGAATTAACCGACAACACAAAACGCTCAAACAAATGCATTATGGGCATCCTAGAAGGAGAAGAGAAGGGAAAGGGAACAGAAGAAGTGTTGAAGCAAATAATGGCTGAAAACATCCCAACCCTATTGAGAGAGATGGATGTGCAGATCCAGGAAGCAAAGCACACCCCAAATAGTATAAATCCTAAGAGGCTAACTCTAAGACATATACTTGTCAAAATGTCCAATGCTCCAGACAAAGAGAAAATATTCAAAGCAGCAAGAGAAAAGAGAACCATCAAATACAAAGGAAGCACAATAAGATTAAGTGCTGATTTCTCAGCTGAAACCATGGAGGCAAAAAGACAGTGGTATGACATAGTCAAAATACTAAAAGAAAATACTTCCAGCCATGAATTCTCTATACAGCAAAACTGGCATTCAAAAATGATGGAGAGTTTAAAATATTTCCAGATAAACAGAAATTAAGAGAGTATGTCAATAAGAAACCTGGACATCAAGAAATACTAAAGGAATTTCTACAAGTTGAAAGGAGAAAACAAGGGAGAGAGAGTTGGAGGAGAGTTTAAAAGCAACTAACAAGACAAAAAATGAAAACAAAACCACATATGACATAAATTTATCCAAAGAAAAATGGCTGAAGTAAGAAATTCATTATGAGTAATAACACTGAATGTTAATGGAATAAACTCACCTATCAAGAGAGACAAATTGGGAGAATGGATAAGGAAATATGATCCATCTATATGCTGTCTACAAGAAACCCACCTTTGACCCAGGGATTCAAGGATCCTTAAAGTGAATTGTTGGAAAATCATTTTACAAGATAACAATAGCCAAAAACAGCAGGAGTAGCTATTCTAATATCAGACAAAATAGATTTTAAATGCAAAACTATCATAAGAGACAAAGATGGACACTATATATTAGTAAAAGGGGTAATCTCTCAAGAAGAGAAAACAATCATAAACATTTATGCACCTAATCGGGGTGGCTCAAAATACATGAAGCAAACCCTGGAAACCTAAGTGGAGAAATAAATGCCTCTACAATTATAGCAGGGGACTTAAACACACCATTATCATCATTAGACAGAACATCTAGACAGAGAATCACCAAAGACACAAAGGCTCTAAACAATACATTAGAAGA
>JAQZBX010057144.1:0-18021 GCA_029593785.1 Cabassous unicinctus
TAAATATGCTTAAGGAGATGAAAGAAAAATACAGAGAAAGAACTATAAGACATAATAGAAACAATGAATGAAAAATATGAGAGTCTAAGTAAAGAGATAGAAATTATAAAAGGAACCAAACAGAACTACTCGGATTGAAGACCACAGTAACAAATGAAAAATGCCCACAAGGGTTTCAAGAGCAGATTTGAGCTAGCAGAAGAGAAAATCAGTGAACTTGAAGACAAGACACTGGAAATGAGGCAGGCTGAGAGCAGAGAGAAAAAATAGAAATATTAAACACAAAAATAGCCTAAGACAGCTATGGGACACCATCAACTGCACCAATTTACCCATTATGGAGTAACAGAAGGAGAAGAAGGAATAAAGGGCAGAAAGAATAGTCAAAAAAATAATGACAGAGAACTTCCCAAACTTAGCAAAAGATGTGAATATGCACATACGAGAAGCTCAGAGAACACTAAACAAGATAAACATGAAGAAATATGTACCCTATCATATATTGTTTATACTATACAATCCAAAGGACACAGAGGGTTCTGAAAGCTGCAAGAGAAAAACAGCATATTATGTGCAATGGAGTCCTAATAAGATTGAGTGCCAATTTTCATCAGAAACCATGGAGGCAGGAAGGTAGTGGGTTGAAATACTTAAAGTGCTGAAGGAAAAACAGTGTCAGCCAAGAATTTTATAACCAGCAAGACTCTCTTTCCCTTCCTTCCTTCCTTCCTTCCTTCCTTCCTTCCTTCCTTCCTTCCTTCCTTCCTTCCTTCCTTCCTCCCTCCCTCCCTCCCTCCCTCCTTCCCTCCCTTCCATAAATTGCATGACAATTTATGCATTACATAGGTTTTTTAAATTTGTAAAGTGCCTTGCACATTTAGATTTTGTTATTAATCATAATAATTTAGATATATGCAAATGAGGTATTTGGCAATGTATCTTTTTAGATGCAAGCAAATCCTAATTTACTATTTTTTTTTATTTTTAAAGAAGCTTTAGGTTACAAAATATTATATAAAAAAGATGGGAGATTCCTATATCCCCAACCCCTTTCCCCTCCCATACTTTCCCACATTAACAACATCTTTCATTAGTGTGGTACATTTGTTAAAATTGATGAACATATATTGAAGCATTGCTACTAACTATGGACTATAGTTTACATTATAGTATACTCTCTACCCCACACAATTTTATAGGTTATGACAAAATGTATACTGGCCTGCATCCATCATTGCAATTTCATGCAATATCCCAAAAATGCCCCTTATTCTTCCCTCTCCCTCCCCTCAGAACCACTGCCTTTATATCAATGATAAAAGTTCTTCCATTTCTAGAATAATAATAAGCCTATAATAGAATAATAATGTCTACTTTAGTCCATTGTTCATCCCCCAATCTTAAGGATTTGGGGATGGTGATGCCCATTCTGTTTCTAATTGAGAGGGGGCTTAGATGACATTAGACAGATGGATGGAACTATCTTGCTTGCAGTTGCAGACACTCTCTGTTCCCTGGGATGGGCGTTGTCCATCATCACCTTGTTGTTAGTTGTCCAGGGTGAGTCCAATAAACTGTAGAGTAGGTGTTGCAACTCAGCTGAGATTCAGGGCTTAACTGCCACATGAACAAACCAAAGATTTAAGTCTCTGAGACATTTATTTAACAAATATACTGCTAATGATAGGTTCAAATAAAAGAGGCAGAAGAGCCATGTGTAGGGAACCTATAAATGAGTCTAACCTTATTACACTGGGGAGCATAAATTCCAAAGTAAGGCCCATTGATAGGGCCCATCCACTGTCCAACCACACCCTCCCACCTTATCATAGATTTTGTCCTTATGGGCATCAGCTCGCCACCCTCTACTTCTTTTCTGTCTCCTGTAAACTTATCTTCCAGACTCTAGCTCTGTGAGTCTGCTCAATTTCCTTTGTATCAGTGAGGTCATGTAATATTTGTCCTTCAGTGACTGGCTTACTTCACTCAACATAAGATCTTCAAGATTCATCCATGTTATCCCATGTGTTAATACTGCATTCCTTCTTACAGCTGAGTAATATTCCATTGTATGTATATACCACAGTTTGCTTATCAATTCATCTGTTGATGGACATTTGGGTTGCTCCCAACTTTTGGCAATAGTGAATAATGCCACTATGAACATTGCTGTGTTAGTGGCCCTGCTTTCAATTCCTCTGCATATATACCCAGCAGTGGGGTTGCTGGATCATATGGCAGTTCTATAGTTAGCTTCCTGAGGAACTGCTAAACTGTCATCCACAATGTCTACACCATTCTACATTCCCACCAGCAATGGATAAGTGTTCTCTTTCCTCCACATCCTCTCCAACACTGGTAGTCCTCTGTTTTTTTAATACCCACCAGTCTAATGGGTATAAAATGATATCTCATTGTAGTTTTGATTTGCTTTTCCCTAATAGCTAGTGATGTTGAGCATCTTTTCATGTGCTTTTTAGCCATTTGTATTTCTTCTTTGGAGAAGTGTCTATTTAAATCTCTTGCCCATTTTTAAAATAGGCTGTTTGTCTTTTTATTTTTGAGATGTAGGATTTCTTTGTATATGCTGGATATTAGGCCCTTATCAGATAGATGGTTACCAAATATTTTCTCCCATTGAGTAGGCTGCCTTTTCACTTTCTTGACAAACTCCTTTGAAGTGCAAAAGTTTTTAATTTTGAGGAGGTCCCATTTATCTATTTTCTCTTTCATTGCTTGGGATTTGAGTGTAAAGTTTATGGAACCATTTCCTACTACAAGATCTCATAGATGCTTCCCTACAGTATCTTCTAGGAACTTTATAGTCTTGGCTCTTATATTTAGATTTTTGATACATCTTGAGTTAATTTTTGAATAGGGCATGAGATAGTGATCCTCTCTTATACTTTTGGATATGGATATCCAGTTCTCCAAATACCATCTGTTGAAGAGGCCATTCTTTCCCAGTTGAGTGGGCCTGGTGGCCTTATCAAATATCAGTTGGCTATATATGTGAGGATCTATATGATATGTTGTGTTCTCACAAAGAATTCTCTTTGTGCCTAATCTGGTTCTCTGCCCCTTACCGACTTCCATCTTCATCCCATTATGGTCAGAGAAATTACTTTGTATAATTTCAGTCTTTCTTAATTTGTTGAATGTTGTTCTGTGGCCTAGTATGTAGTCTATCCTGGAGAATGATCCATGTGCACTCAAAAAGAAGGTATATCCCACTGTATTTGGGTGTAATCTTCTGTATATGTCTATTAGAGCTAGATCTTCTAATGTATTACTAAAGGTGTCTGTTTCTTTATTGACCCTCTGTCGAGATGTACTGTCTAATGGGGATAATGGTGTATTAAAGTCTCCATTATAATTGTAGAGCCATCCATTTCTCCACTTAGTTTTTCCAATGTTTTCCTCATGTGTTTTGAGGTGCCATGGTTACATGCCTTAGTGTTTATGATTGTTCTTTCTTCTTGATAGATTACCCCTTTTATTAATATATAGGGTCCTTCTTTGTCTCTTACAATAGATTTGCATTTAAAGTCCATTTTGTCCAATATTAGTATATAGCTACTCCTACTCTTTTTTGTTTATTGTTTGCATGTAAAATCATTTTCCAACCATTCACATTCAATCTCCTTGTGTCCCTGGGTCTAAGGTGAGTTTCTTGTAAAAAGCATATAGATAGGTCTTATTTCCTAATCCATTCTGCCAATCTGTGTCTCTTGATTGGAGAGTTTAATCCATTAGCATTCAATGTTATTACTCTCAAGGCATTACTTACATTAGCCATGTTTTCTTTAGGTTTATATACGTCATATGTTGTTTTTATTTCTCTTTTTATCTTTTTAGTTATTCTTACCAATAACCTTCCTTCCTACACTGTCCTCCAACCCTCTCTCTCCTGTTTTTTCCTTTCAATCTGCAGAACTCCCGTTAATATTTCTTGAAGGGCAAGTTTCTTGTTGATAAACTCTCTTAATTTCTGTTAATCTGTGAATATTTTGAACTCTCCCTCACTTTTTAATGCCAGCTTTGCTGGATACAGAATTCTTGGCTGATAGATTTTTCTTTTAGCACCTTAACTATGTCATACCACTGCCTTCTTGCCTCCATGGTTTCAGATGAAAAATTAGTGCTTAATCTTATCTAGCTTCCCATGAACTTGGTGGATCTCTTTTCCCTTGCTGCTTTAAGTATTCTTTCTTTGTCCTGAGCATTGGACAATTTGATAAGTATATGTCTCGGGGTAGGCCTGTTAGGATTTATACTGTTTGGGGTGTGCTGTGCTTCCTGAACATGTACATTCATGTCCCTCAAAAGAGTTTGGAAATTTTCAGCCATTATTTCCTCCAGTACTCCTTCTGCCCCCTTTCCCTTCTCTTCTCCTCCTGGGATGCCTATAATGCATATGTTTGTGTGTTTCATGTTGTCATTCAAACCCCTGAGTCCCTGCTGGATTTTTTATTTTTATCCATCTGTTCTACTATCTGTCTGATTTTAGATGTACTGTCTTCAACATCACAGATTCTTTCCTCTGCCTGTCCAAGTCTGCTGTTATGTGCTTCTAGCATATTTTTTATTTCTTGCATTTTGTCATTCATCATAAAAATAAAAAAATAAAAAACAAGGTAGAAGTGGAACCAAACAAGAACCAGGAAAATAAACAAATACAAGTAAAAACAATCATTAAAATACAAAGGAATAAGAATTTAAAAGGTGGAATAGAAGAAATTAAACAAGAAAAAAATAGAATAAATTAAAAGTCTAGAAAGATGAGAAGAGAAGAAAGAAAAAAGAGAAAAATAAATAATGAAGACAAAGTAGAAGAGGTGGAATGAAAGAAAGCAACAGAAAACAGAAGATGGGAAAGTGAAGGAAATAAAAGAAATAAAGTAAGTAGAAAAAATAAATAAAAGAAGAAAAAAAAAAGGAAGCAAAGAAAGGGAAAAGACAGCAAACAAAAAAACAAAACAACCCAGGAAAAACAGACTTCCCTCTTAGGCCCCTAGGGACCTTCTCAAGCTGCCAGTGCTCATCAGTCACCCTGTAGCCTGCCCTCCACAAGTGAGGTACCTGGTTTTAGCAAATAAAATTAAGAATTAAAAAATAAAAGATAAAAAAATAAAAAATAACGATAAAAAAAAACCCAAAACAAACAAACAAAAATCTGTCTATGCATTCCCTGTCATAAGGTGCCAGCTGGGTGCCTGATAAACTGGTGAATTGCTCTCTGGATCCCTTTCGTTAGGCTGTATCAGGAATCAAGCCACAGACCTTGTATATGCAAGGCAGGAGTTCCTACACTGAGCTACCCCCACTCCATAGGTTAGGTAGGCTTCTGAAAGCTTATCTTGCTCTTCCTACCCCCGTTCCTCAGGCAAGTTGGACTTTTAACAATTTGCCAGAGCCTGGATGATTAGGCTTCTGTCTCTACCCCCTCACCAACCTAGTTCCTCTCTCTCCGAGGCAGCCTGCCTGATCAGATATCCCCTCCCCTCTCCCTGGGGCTGCTTCAGTGCTGGCTGGGGTCTTTTTTGAGATTCAAAGGGGCCTCAGTTGGCTAAACTCACTGAAAAGAAACCACTCTCCATGCATTGAAGTTGGAAAGGAAGAAGTAAAACTTTCACTATTTGCAGATGATATGATCCTGTATACAGAAAATCCTGAAAAATCTACAACAAAGCTCCTAGAGCTAATAAATGAATTCAGCAATGTGGCAGGGTACAAAATCAACACCCCAAGTCAGTAGTATTTCTATACACAAGCAATGAACAATCAGAAGAAATCAAGAAAAAATTCCATTCACAGTAACAAATAAAGAAATCAAATATCTAGGAATAAATCTAACCAAGGATGTAAAGAACTTATATACAGAAAAGTACAAAACATTGCTTACAGAAATTAAAGAAGACCTAAATAAATGGGAGGATATTCCATGTTCATGGATTGGAGGACTTAATATTGTAAAGATGTCAAGACTACCCAAAGCAGCTTATAGATTCAATGCAATCCCAATCACAATCCCAACAGCCTTCTGCAGAAATGGAAGAGCCAATCTCCAAATAGCAAAAGACTTCTTGAAAAAGAAGAATGAATTTGGAGGACTCAATACTTCCTGATCTGAAAACTTATTACAAAGTCACAGTAATCAAAACAGCATGGTACTGGCATGAGGACATAAATGGAGAATATGGAATAGAATTGAGAGGTCAGAAATCAACCCTCTCAGCTATGGCCAACTGCTTTTTCCCCCCCCCCCTAAGTTAACAGTACTATTTTAATATTCTTTCATCCATTTTAACAAAGATACCACACTAATGGAAAGTGTCAACAATAAGGGGGTATATGGGAACACTGCATTTTTTACATTGACTTTTCTAATTAAACAAATTATATAATTTTATATATGCTAGGCACTATTATAAGAGTTTTACTTTTATCTACTCATTTCATTTTCACAATAGCCCTGTGAGTTACATACTATCATGATCTCCATTTTACAAAAGAAGAAAGTGAGTCACAGAGAAGTTAATCTTCCCATGACTATACAGCTAGCATATGATAAAGCTGGGAATTGAACCTACACAGCCTAGCAACAGAGACTAAGCTTTATACTACCACACCATACTGACTTTACATATAATTTTGAGAAGAAATAATTGGAGACAGACTAAATAGCTGTAATAGGATGAGATGAAATCAGTTGCCAAATGTCAAAAGGTTTTTTGGTGTGTGTGTGTGTGTGTGTGTGTGTGTGTGTGTGTTTTAATATAATAAACTTTATTTTTAAAGAGGTTTTAGATTACAGAAAATTACATTGAAAGTATGAGGGATTCCCATGTAACCCTTCCCTCTCCCACATCATCCCCTATTTTTTTTAATGTAGCAGTACAATTTTTATGATGTATCTGTAAAATCCACTCACTAAAAAATGTACATTAAAAAAATGTGGTAAGAACTAACCTACCTACAGTAATAATCTAAAAAATAAAACCATCATTGTGACATTTATTAGTACTTTACACATCTCACAAATACTGAAGGAGGCAACTACCATTGTTATAATTTCTTTAAAGCCAAAAATTTAAGCACAAATCAGAATTAAGAGAAACTTCAGAATATTCACATTTCCATGCATTTTTGGCTGAACTTTCAAAAATTCCACATATAACAAAACCACAACTTTGAATCAAAATGAATATTAAAAACATTTAAACCTTGTGACAAACAAGGAAAACAGAAGCAAGGAAAACAGAATGAATAATAACAGCAGTATATTTCTAGGAGAGAAAGCAATCACTTATTTCCTTTCTCATAAAACAAAAGTCAGTAAGTCAACATTTTAATAACACTGACCAAGTCATTTACTACTCAAGAATATGCTTTCCAAGTTGTGTCTTTAAAATGTATTCATCCATATATTTGGATTAAATTAAATTTCTACATCAAAAACATTTTGCTCAGAATTCTAATCTTAAGTATAAACCATAACTTATCAAAGCATAGTCCAAACACTATACAATAATGCTACCATTTAGATTTTTATGTTTCGTATGAAAAACTTATCTTACAGTTTTGCCCTGTCTCTCCTGAATAAATGTCCCTATATCTAAAACTTTAAATGATAATCAAAAAAAGACAGATTCAAATAATTCATGCTATGCATTTTCTTCCATCGGGCTTTGATAAAAACAGAGCCATCTGGTGTTGAAGCACCATCTTCCTTCTCAGTTACAGTCTACAGTCCCAGAAGCAGACACAATAACCATTGTTTTATTTGTTGAAGCTATCTTCTGTTTCTCAACAATAGCTGCACAAACATCAACAATCTTATCACTTTCAAAGTCAAAGTCAGGAATTGACTTTGGTGAGATGTATGTTACTTCTGCTGATGATTCACTTTTTAAAATCCTCTGTGCCACTCTCTGCTGCTCCTGGAATATTCTTGTCCAAAAAAAGTCTTGTTTCCATATTTTAGGGTTCATTGGATAGATGTGAAGGGCTACTTGAAAACTTTGAATGGCTTCATCCATTTTGTCCTTCAGCTCTCTGATGTCATATTGTTCTATTGTCTGTCTTCTTATCCTTTAGTTTACCCTTCCTAATAATCTTCATTTATAAACTTTTCTCCAAATCTCTCAACCTTGTTTGCTGTAGCACCCCCTTTAGTATCCTTGAAAATCTGGTCTTTTGGTAACATATTCTATCAGTTTTTATTTGTGTGTGAAGACTTTGAACTCACTCTCATTTTTGAAGGACAGCTTTGCTGGATACAGAATTCTTGGCTGGCAATTTTTCTTTTTCAGTACCTTAAATATATCATACCACTTTCTCCTCTCCTTCATGGTTTCTGATGAGAGGTCAGCACTTAATCTTATCGCATTTCCCTTGTATGTGAAGCTTTGCTTTTCTCTTGCTGCTTTCAGAATCCTCTATCTCTGATAGTTGTCATTCTGAATAGTAGGTGTGGGGTAGGTCTATTCAGATTTATTCTGTTTGGGGTGCATTGTCCTTCTTGTATATTGAAATTTATGTCCTTCATAAGGGTTGGGAAGTTCTAAGTCATTATTTCCTCAAATATTCTTTCTTCCCCTTTTCTAGTCTCTTCTTCTGGGATACCAATAATGCAAATGTTTGTGCATTTTGCATTGTCATTCAATTCCCTGAGACTCCATTCCATTTTTTCCATTCTCTTCTCTTTCTGTTCTCCTGTCTTTTCCAGTTCAGATGATCTGTCTTTGAAATCACTGTTTTGTCTTGAAGCAATTCAAATCTGCACTTATGAGCCCCTAATGTATTTTTAATCTCATCCATTGTGTCTTTCACAATGTTTGTTACTTTTCATTGCAGGCTTTCACATTGTTCTTTATGCTCACCCAGTGTCTTCTTAATATCCTTTATCTCTTTAGTAGTATTTTATTTCAATTCTTTAAATTGATTCAGGAGAGTTGTGTGATTATTATTGATTAATTGTCTTTAATCCTGTATCTCTTCAGGATCACTGTTTTTTTTCTTTGGCCGGGCTATCTCTTTCTGTTTCCTAGTATGGCTTGTAATTTTTTGCTGATGGCTATCTGAATATGTTGGTGTATTTACTCTGATGGCTAATTTCTCTCTCGCCTATTGTTTTTTCACCTGTAGTCATTGGGCAGTTTCATGTAATTATGCATTCCAAAAATTGATATTGGATTATGCTTGTACACTGATCTGTTAATCTGGGCGTGATTAAGTTATAATTGGGGCTTTGATTGGGCCACATCAGTAGGGTGTTGAGCCCCATCCCTTGGTGGGTGGGGAATTGAAGACAAAAGGCGTGACAAAGGACAGTGTTGGAGCAGGTTTGAGTTGTGTTTTGATGTTAGAGTTCTGGTGAGGAAGGAGGGAAGGCCCTGGGATAGAGATGAGCCATTCGCCTGAGAGTTCACAGCTGGCCTTGTGGAGAGAAGCAAAGCCTAGAGAGCCTCATAGTCTATAGCTGACCTTGTGGATGAACCAGAGGAGCCAAGCCCGGAGAGAAACGCAGCCCCGGGAAGAGAGGAACCCATGAAGCTGAACCCTGGCAAACGTTGGCAGCTGTCTTGCTCCAACACATGGCAATGAACTTTGGTGAGGGAAGAAACTTACACTTTATGGCCTGGTAACTGTGGACTTCTACCCCAAATAAATACCCTTTATAAAGACCAACCCATTTCTGGTATTTTGCATTAGCACCCCTTTGGCTGACTAATACATTACCCCACAGCTCTTCCTTGATATTTGGTTCAACTTGTTCTCAGTCTTTAAAATTGCCCAGCTTAAGTTTTCAAAATCAGACCAGGGACTCACTAGTGGGGTGCAAATTTTCTCCAAGGGGTTGGATACAGAGAATGTAAACAGTTTTTGTCCTTGAAGTTTCCAGACCAGCCAGCAGATGGTGCTAGTCAGTGCACCTTTCCATGGAGGTGTTTCAGTCTCGGCTTTCCTATCTTCCTGTGTTGAATCTCCAGATGGGAGATTCAGTGCAGGCTCTGCTTGCCAAATACACTGAAGAAAAACACCTGACCTCCCCTCCTTTTTCCCTTTAAATAGCTGTCAGGAGGAAGATGTCTGTTCCCCTCTCAGTCAGCTGCAGGGAGCCAGGTGTTTTACACCAGCTTAATATCTTGGGGGTGGGGGAGGAGAGTCCTTCCCGGCTGCCATGGGGGCTTGGTAACTCAACGTTTGTGGATTCGGCTTCTTGGTTTCTCTGTCCCTCACCCTCCTGGGAGTTGTGTAGCACTGTCCTGGTCTGCTGGCCCCCAAAGCAGGTCCCTTGTACAGATTTTGGCTCTTTCTCCATTGTTTTTGTGAGAACATTCATTTCTGCCTTTTAGTCCATCACCATCTTCCCACAATCTAGCCAACTGCTTTTGACAAGGTGCAAAGAGCACTCAACTGGGAAAGAATAGTCTCTTCAACAAATGGTGCTGGGAAAACTGGATTTCCATTTGCAAAAAAAAAAAAAAATAGGACTCCTACTTCTTACCATATACAAATATCAACTCAAAATGGATCAAAGGCCTAAAAATAAGAACCAAACCTATAAAACTTCCAGAAGAAAACATAGGGAAGCATCTTCAGGATCTTGTGTTATGCAATGGATTATTAGAGTTTAAATTTAAGGCATGAGCAACAAAAGAAAAAGATAGAAAAATAGGACTTCATTAAAATTAAAAATTTTTGTGCATTGTGGCACTTTGAGATTATTTGTGAATCCCAAAAAGAAGATTATGTTTGTTAACTAATCTATTCCTTTGGGTGTGATACCCTTTGATTGTATTGAATTCAAAGGTTTTAAATTTACTTGATAAAATCAATTCAGAGCTTTTGATTCTACCACATCAGTAAGGCATGACTCTGGTTGAGTCCCCACCTTCTTGGAGGGCTGATATAAACACACTCACTCAAGAACACACAGAAGAGAGAGAGGGGCCTCTGTCATGTTTGATCCTGGGGCCCCAGGGACAGATGAGCCATTTGCCTGATAGTTTGTAGCTGAAGAGAACAGAGCAGCTGAGCAGCTGAGAAGGCCTGAAAAGAAAAACAAGCCCTATGCCAGAGACTGATATAGCAAACCCTGAGAGACCAGGCAGAGATTGCCCACCATCTTGCTTCAACACGTGGCAGCTGACTTTTGTGAGAAAGTACCTGTTATGGCACCTTGAGTTGGACTTTCCATGGCCTTGAGACTGTAAGCTTTTACCCCAAACAAATACCCTTTATAAAAGCCAACAGATTTCTGGTACTTTGCATCAGCACCTCTTTGGCTGACTAATACATGCATCAAAGGACTTTAACATGAAAGTAAAAAGGCAGCCAACAGAATGGGATAAAATATTTGGAAACCACATATCCAGTGAGGGTTTAATATCCAAAATATATAAAGAAGTCCTACACTGCAGCAACAAAAAGACCAATACCCAATTTAAAAATGGGCAAATGACTTGAATAGACATTTCTCCAAAGAACATATACAAATAGACAAAAAGCACATGAAAAGATTATCAGTGTAATAGCCATTAGGGAAATGTAAATCAAAACCACAATGATATACTTCATGCCCACTAGAACCACTACTATTAAATAATGGAAAATGACAAGGCTTAGAGAAGAATTAGACAAATAGTAAAATAAGCCAAACACAAAGGCCACATATTGGATGATTCTATTTATATGAAATGCTCAGGTTAAGGAAATCTATAGACACCAAAATTAGATTAATGGTTTCCAGGGGCTAGAGTAGAGGGACAATGGGGAGTGACTGCTAATGGATATGGGGTTTCTTTTGGGGCTGATGAAAATGTTCTGGAATTAGACAATGGTGATGGCTGCACAACATTGTAAATATACTAAAACCACTGCATTGCACAAGTTAAAATAGTAAATTTTATGATATATGAATTATGTATCAATTAAACATTTTTAAAGGAAAATTTTCTAATGGACACCCAGTGCCCAGATCTTTGTTTGTAATATCATTTCCATAAGACGAACCAGGGCTACTAGAAGAAATGGCTGATTCTAGGACTGGGATAGGAAATATACAAGATGAACCTGGAGAATCTTATAGCATCAGAAAGTAAGTGCTCAGAAAACAAAACTATGAGGCATGTCAAAGGGCCACAGGAGCCAACCTGAAAGAATCTACAATGGCCAAAACTGGAACAATCTGAACAATAATGTAAATAACATAGTGCTGGATTACAACCTACAGTATAAAATAAATATCCATGAGTCCATATTGATATAAATAAATGATTAAATAAAAAATAAATGGGGGAGAAGAGACAAACTCCTACATAGAAGAATCCTGTATAATTTGTTATAGACACTCAACCGTGAAGGAAGTGGAGCTTAACTGCCAACCCCTTGAGTGTAGGCTGTACTTTGTGACTTGTCTCCAAGGAGCATAGTGTGAAAAAAGGGTAGGAAAAAGTAATTTTACAGTGGAGAAACTTGACAAACCTACCTTAACCATGTCTTCAATATTAGCCTTACCACTGATAAGTCATGCTGATAACATGTCCCTTTGTTATGATGTGATGAGAATGGCACTTTGTCTCTGTGGTATTCCTCACAAATACCCACAATCCCAGTCTAAAAATAAGGAAATCAAACCCAAATAGGGGAACATTATACAAAATACTAACCAGTACTCCTCAAAATAGGCAATGTTGCCAAAAGAAGGGAAGTCTGCAAAACTGTCCCAGATAAGAGGACGCTAAGGACAACTAAATGCAATGAAGTGTACTGGATGGGTTCCTAGAAAAGAGAAAGGTCATTATGGGGGAAAGAGTGAAATCTGAATAAAGTGTGGAGTTTTGTTAATACTTATGTACTAGTGTCGATTCACTAGTTGTAGATAAATGTATCACAGTAATATAAAATGTTAATAGCAGGGGAGGGGATGTGGCTCAAGTGGTTGAGCACCTGCTTCCCACATGGGAGGTCCTGAGTTTGGTCCCCAGTGCTTCCTAAAAATAAACAACAACAAACAATCAGCAAATAAACAACAACAACAAAAAACAAATCAGGGGAGCTGATGTGGCTCACTGGTTGAGCGCTGGCTTCCCACACATACAAGGGTCTGAGTTCCTGACCCCAATACCTCAAAAGAAAAAATGTTAATAACAGAGGAAATGGTTAAGGGGTATATGGGAACTCTCTTTGCAACTTTTCTGTAAATCTAAAACTGGCCTGAAATTAAAGGTTTATTTAATTTTTAAAAAATGCTAATAGACTACCAGTCAAGCTGACTGTGTTCTTCTTTTAGACTCTATGACAAACACATAGTAATGATATATAAAGTTTAAAAAGAAAAATAATACATATTCAGACTTACAATGCATGATATACATGTGCTTGGACAAAAATGGAATAGAACCTGAACTTGTGGGTAGTGAGCAAAGTTGAAGGTTACATCTATGGGCTCTAGGTCCAGAAGCAGAGGGGCCTGGATTTTAGTTCCTGCAGGGGTGTGAAATTGCTCCTGAAATGAGGCTTAGAAAAACCAGTACTGCTGCCTGGGGCAGGCCTAGGAAGGCAGGAGTAAGGAAAAACAATCTTGACATCAGAGCCAATGATTTGGCTAGTGATATCTGAGATGTCTCATGGTATATACTCTAGATTTGAAAGACAGATAGAGATAGAAAGAGAGAAGGAGGGAGAGAGGGAGGGAAAGAAAGAAAACAAAAACAAAAACCAGAAATCTGGTTCTCAAATGAGGGCCTAAAACTGGGTGGACACAAATACAAAACTTCAATAAAAAGGGATGAGGAGAGGGAGAGAAAAGTAAAAAAAAAAAAAGAAGATTGAAAAAATCTCCTTCTTAAAATAAACCTGCATACTAAATGTCTAGAATGCATGAATAAATCAAATACTAAGAAAGACAATGAATAAATCAACCATTGAAACATGAATTCATCCAGATGAAAATAATTTTATGGCATAGTCGGGCAAATATTTTTAAAATAAGTAAGTTCAGGGTGATCTAAAGGTAAAGTAATGATATCCATGAAAAATAAATAAGTACTTCCATTTCTGACAATGATGGAGTAGCAGACACTAGATTTACCTTCTTGCATTAAAAACTTAATATATAGGGGAAAAATTACATGAAAAAATTGATTTTTGGACATAAGCTAACAGACGGCATAGGAAAGCAGTCTCTGAGAGGAGGGAAACAAATAAGGTGAGCTCTGCCATGGCCCTAACCTACTGTATGGGGAGAGTTTCCACTGGTAGTGAGGGAGGGAGAACCCAAACAAAGACTGGCTGTCCCTATGAGCTTAGAATTTCCAGAGGCCAAGGCAGCAGGAATTCATGGGGCAGAGTTAACATAGAGGAGAGAGCTGCACAGAGAATGCTAGACACCTACAGAAGGATCCCCTCAAATCTTTAGCTGAGTAATGATCCACCCATGTGTATGAGGAAACTATGGAGGCTAGGGAAAGAATGGATATCATTACTTATCATGAGTGGATATCATTAAAGTATGGATATCATTACTTTACCACCAGAAAGAAGGATGCAGAACAATCCTTAGATCCCACCCAGGGTTAGAAATAGTTTGTGTTCCCACCAACAAGGGTGGAAAGATATTCTAACACATAGGATATCTAGTAGAATCCACCAGAACGGTATTACCTCATAGTGGAGCCAAATTAGTCCTAGAACATAGGGTGTTCTGGACCCACCTAACCAAGCTTCTAATCAAGCCTTAAAAGGATCAAACTGTTTACAAACAAATTAACTGCATCCCAGAACAAAGCCCAAACAGTTTAAGGAGTACAAAAATCTTGCACCCAACAAGGTAAAATCTACAATGTCCTGCATCGAATGAAAAAATTACCAAGCATGTAAATAAGCAGGGAATTATAACATGTAAGAAAGAGATCATTTTTTAAAATAAGAAACAGATGTAGAAATTGCATAAATGATAGAATTAGTAGATAAGGATGTTTAAAACACCTATTAAAAATATACTCCATATGCCCAAGAAGGTGGAGAAAACACAAGCATGATAAGGAGACAAAAAGAAGATATAAAAAGACCCAAAACAGAGACTTCCAGGAAGATGGCGGACTAGGAAGACACGGGAATCTCTTCTCCAGAAAAATAGCTAGAGGACAGGCTGAAACAGCCCTGAAAAAGATCTTCTAGGGTTTAGGACAGCAGGTGAAGTCTGCAAACCACCCACAGAGAGAGGGACAAAAGAGGGAAATCTAAATGACAGAACCTTGAGTTGGAATCAGCAGCACCTGCTGCTGCCGGCACCCTCCCCCACACTAAAGACTCTGTAGAATTCTCGGGCCTCTGGACCTGTGACTACAGACAAAGGGGGCTCCAGGGATCTACCACTCCCAGAAAGGGGAGAGAGAGGGACACAGCCTAAGGCTGACTCAGGTTCTGACCCGCAGTTGGGCTGCGGTGCCCCACGGACCCTTCCAATCTAGGTGGGACCACACAGTGGTTTGCCCTGAGAGCCAGCGAAGGACTGGAGAAATCCGACCCTCACAATCTCCCTCTCTTCTAGCCTGGACTAATTGTTGAAGACTCCACAGGAGAGGGGAGAGAGAGCCTGGGGCTGACTCAGCTTTTGACTCGCAGGTTTGGTCTGCTGTGTCCCGAGAGCCCTTCCGGGCCGGGTGGGGCTGTGCCATTGTTTGCCTTGGAGCCTGCAAGGGGCTAAAGATACACAAACCTCCCAATCTCCTCCTCTGCTAACAGAGACTGATTGTTGAGGACTCAGAGGGGAGTGGAAATATTTCCTAGCTGGGAAAAGGGAGGGGGCTGCCAGAGAAGACTGGAGAACTGTCTCAGAAAGTTTGAATTACAAGCCTCTTAGCCTCCAGACAGGAAGCTCTATCACATTGATCTGGTCTGTGTCACAACAAATACACTCCGATCAGGCACTGAATTGAGAGCTGCCAAAGAGCGCCATCTCTGGGCAGACCAAGGAAGTGCACATAAGAAAATTAAAAATAAGTAGGAGAGGCTTTTCCTGGCCTCTATAGTCTCCCTGCCCAAGGCCCTAGGAAGTGACTCTACAACCAATTACTGGGTCCAGTGCCCAGTTTTGAGCAACCAGCAGGACAATCCTAACAATCTAGGTCAAGCCAAAAATCAAAGAGCTGTGGTAACTCACAGCCTCCTGCCACAAAATCCGTATAAAAGAGAAAGAGATTGAGCATCTGAGTAAACTACATCCTAACCAGATGCCTAAACACCAGCAAAAAATTATGAGCCATACTAAGAAACTAAAAGACATGGCCCAAGAAAAGGAATAATACATCAAAGTCCCAGAAGAGATGCAGAATTTGAGAGAACTAATCAGTGAGATGAGCACAAATTTCCAAAATCAAATTAATGAGTTGAAAGACAATATAATTAAAGAGATAAATGACATCAAGAAGACATTGAGCAAATGCAAAGAAGAATTTGGAATCCTGAACAGAAAAGTAACGGAGTTCAAGGGAATGAAAGACACAATAGGTGAGGTAAAAAACACATTTGAGGCACACAACAGCAGACTCAAAATGATAGAAGAAAGAATAAGTGATACCGAAGACAGAGCAGCTAAAATTGAAGAGAGAAAAGAACAGAGAGAGAAAAGAATGGAAAAAATTGAGCAGGGGCTCAGAGAGTTGAATGACAACACAAAATGCAACAACATATGTGTCATGGGAGTTTCAGAAGGAGAAGAGAAGGGAAAAGGGGCAGAAAGAGTATTTGAGGAAATACTAGTTGAAAATTTCCCAACTCTCACAAAAGAAATGAACTTACATGTCCAAGAAGCACATTGTACCCCAATCAGAATAAATCCAAATAGACCTATGCCAAGACACACACTACTCAGAATGTCAAATGTCAAAGATAAATAGAAAATTCTCAGAGCAGGAAGAGAGAAGCAATTGATCATGTACAAGGGATGTCCAGTAAGACTTAGTGCAGATTTCTCTTCAGAAACCATGGAGGCAAGAAGACAGTGGTCTTTAGGAAACTGAAAGAGAAAAACTGCCAGCCAAGAATTCTTTATCCAGCAAAACTGTCCTTCAAATATGAAGGTGAGTATAAAATATTCACAAACAAACAGAAACTAAGAGAGCTTGCAAAAAAGAATCCACCTTTGCAGGAAATATTAAAGGAAGCCTTAGAACCTGAAAGGAAAAGATAGGAGAGAGAGGCTTGGAGGAGAGTATAGAAGAAAGAATAGCAGAAAGGATAAACCAAAAGAGTGAAAAGAGAGACAAAAACAAGATGACATATGACCAAAGAATAAAATGGAGGAAGTAAATAGTGCATTTACAGTAATATCATTGGATGTGAATGGATTAAACACTTTTGCACCTCACAGGACTTTGTCAAATGGGTGAAAAGGCAGCCAACTCAATGGGAAAAAATATTTGGAAATCACATATCTGATAAGGGTTTAATATCTAAGATATATAAAGAGATGTTACAACTCAACAATAAAAAGACAAACGACCCAATTAAAAAATGGGCAAAAGACTTGAATAGACATTTCTCCAAAGAAGAAATACAAATGGCAAAAAAACACATGAAGAAATGCTCAGCATCACTCATGATTAGGGAAATGCAAATCAAAACTACAATGAGATATCATTTCACACCTTTCAGAATGGCCACTATTAAAAAGACAGAGACCTACAAGTGTTGGAGAGGATGTGGAGAGATAGGAACACTTCTTCACTGTTGGTGGGAATGCAGAATGGTACAACCACTATGGAGGACTATTTGGCAGTTCCTAAATAAGTTGAATATAGACTTGCCATGTGACCCAGCAATACCGCTACTGGGTATATATCCAGAAGAACTGAGAGCAGTGACACGAACAGACATCTGCACACCGATGTTCATAGCAACATTATTCACCATTGCCAAAAGTTGGAAACAACCCAAGTGTCCATTAACAGACGAATGGATAAACAAACTGTGGTCTATTCACACAATGGAATATTATGCAGCTGTAAG
>JAQZBX010057145.1:0-18031 GCA_029593785.1 Cabassous unicinctus
TAAAGCCTTTGAATTTAATATAATCAAAGGGTATCATGCCTAGAGGAACAGACCAGTTTACAAACATAATATCTTTTTTTGAAATTCATAAATAATATCAAACTGCCACATCCATTTTTAAAATTTGATTGTCTTTTATTTTCTGGATACAAGTCCCTTATCAGGGGTATGATTTGCAATATGTTCTCCCATTTTGTGTGCCATCGTTCCACTTTTTTGATAGTACCCTTTGAAGCACAAAAGTTTTTAATGTCAATGGAGTCCAATTTACCTAATTTTTCTTTGTTTGCCTGTGCTTTTCATGATATATCTAAGAAACCATTGCCTAAGCCATGGTCACAAAAATTTGCTCTTATGTTTTCTTCTAAGAATCTTGTAGTTTTAGCTCTTATATTTAAATCTATATAATTTATTTTGAGTTGATTTTTGTATGTGTTGTGAGGTAGGGATCTGTAGCTGTTTGGTATTATTTATGAATTCCAAAAATAGATATTGGGTTATGTTTGTAAATTGGTCTGTTCCTCTGGGTACATTAGGTTGTATTAGATTCAGAGGTTTCACTCTTACTTGGTTAAATTATGATTTATTGGGCCATGTCAGTAGGACATTGAGTCCCCACCCCCTTGATGCATGGAGACTCACAGAGAAAACGACATGGCAGAGGAGAAAGTTAGAGTTTAATGCTGGAGCCCTGAGAAGTAAATACCCAGAGAAGCAGATACGTGAGGAAAGAGAGAAGACTCCATTAGACATGGCAGAGGTTCCGGGAAGAGAGATGAGCTGTTTGCCTGATAGTCTACAGCTGATCTTGTAGAGAGAACAGAACAGCTCATCCTGGAGAAGAACTACCTCTGGGAGAGAGATGAGACTTATCCCAGCCTACAGCTGATATTGGAAGAAGCTGGGACCACGGAGCCTTAAAAGGAAGAGGGAGCCTGAACCCTTGCAGATGTTGGCAGCCATCTTGCTCCAACATGTGGCAACAGACTTGGGAGAGAGAAGTAACATCGCTTTATGGCTTTGTGACTTTAAGCTTCTACCCCAAATAAATACCCTTTATAGAAGCCAACAGATATCTGGTACTTTCCATTAGCACCCCTTTGACTGACTAATACAAGATCCAATTTCATTCATTTTCATATAGACATCCAGGAGTACCAGCACTATTTGCTGAAGATGATTCTTTCCCTGTTGAATTGTCTTGACCCTGTTGTTAAAACTCAAGTGATGATAAATGTAAGGGTTTATTTCTATTTCATTGATCTATATATCTGTCCTTATGCCATTACCACTATTTTGATTACTGTAACTTCGTAGTAAGTTTCAAGTCTACCTTTTGAAACTGCCCAGCAGTTGGTATCTCCTCTAAACTGTTGTACTTACTAACTACATAAGGCATTGAAGATACGATATCTAATGGATGGATGAAGTACAGTAAATGGAGGGCTCCTACTATCTAAATAGGCAACTTCTTTATTCCTGAAACAATATAATATATTTTTCTCCTATATAGGTACGTCGTCATGAAATCCACAAATCGAAGAATCGAGCATTAGTACACTGGGAACTCCAAGAAAAAGCTTTGAAGAAAAAATGGAGGAAACAGAAACCAGAAGCTTCTAATCTTGAGAAAAAGAGATTGGCTATCATGAAGGAGGTATTACTAAACTGCATTATCTTTAAAATTAGAAAGAGAAGAAAGAAAGAAAGAATTTTCTTTCCCCTTCCCCCACATTTGGTTTACATTGGAGAGACTCTAATAATTAGTGTTGACTTCCAAAAAAAATAGCAGTGACAATTGAGAATCTAGTGTGGTGCAGGTTTGAATTCCTGCTCCCCAGCTTGCTAGCTATGTGGCTTTATATGAGTTATTTAACATTCAAGCCTAAATTTTCTCATCTTTAAAATAGGAGTAATATTACTTGCTGATTGTGTTGTTACGAGATTTTGGAGATACATATTATTAGCACAGTCCTTGTCACATAGTTGGTGCCTTACATATATAAGTTACTGTAATTATTTTTCTGTTTGATAGCAGTGCTTTCAGATCACTTTGAAAAAAATGTTAGTAAGCCACTTGTATTTGGCTCATCCTTTTGCCAGATGTAGAGTGTTTTGGATAAGTAATCGGATGTTGTGTAGCAATAAACAATATTGAAAATAAGAGTAAACTACAACAAAATAACTTACTTTTATTAGGGCTGAAATCATTAGAGAAGGAACATGCCGAGTCTGTAGTGTTGCACCTTGTTCAACTTTGAAGTTTATGGTTCGTGGCTTTCTGGGTGACCTTTCTGGGCAGTTTTAAATCATACTCTTTCTTTCTTTTGAAGAATTCTTTAGATTTCTTAGTGAAATCATTTGTATAATCACCAAGAAGAATTATATTTCCCAAATAAATGCTTACATTCGCTTAGTTCTTCACTGATAAAAATATTTGGTACTCTTGGACAAGTCATGTACATTTAAATGTTAGGTGGTAATTCTTGGTGAAAGGCCTAAGAATACATATCCAGCCAGGAAGAAAGACAACCTCCAGTGTTCATCAGACTGTGGGCTTTTGTTTCTTTTCCCTAGTGGTTTCTGCAAGTGCCCTGAATTTCTTAGATGAGTGATATATGTGGTAAAAGTAGGAGGTTGAAAGGAGAGTGGTAATAGAGATGAGTGAAGTTTCTCTACCTTCTTTCTGTGGTGCCGCTTACTTAGGCTCTAGTGAAGTGGTTCTCAATGCTGATTATACTTTAGAATCAGTCAAGCTTGAAATCCTCTTTTAAAAAACAACTTTCTTAGGCCCCATACCCAGAGATTCTGATTTAGTTGTTTTGGAGTGTAACCCCAGCATGGATATTTTTTAGACCCTTTGTAATTTTAAAGTGCAAACAGGTTTGAGAACCTCTGCTTTTACTGAGATTCAGGTGTTTCCATTTAATGGTGTATCTTGGCTATTATCCCATCTCAGTACTTAGAAATGTATCTCTTTCTTTTTAATGACCAGGTAGTATGTAGCTAGACCATAATTTATTTATCCTATCCTTTAATGGTGGGCATTTTAGTTGTGTATTAGAGTACAACATAAACTTCTGGGTGGGGAGGGGAAATGACCCCAAAATAGAGTGGTTTAAACAAAATAGAAATTTATTTCTCTTTTATGAAACAGTTCTTCGGTAAGTGGTGGGTGGTAGGTGACTCTGCCATCCCTCATTACATGACTTCCATCCCTGAGTACAAGATGGCTGCTCCAGCTGTCTCACTTGTATCCCAGCCAGCAGAAAGTGGGAAAGAGTACATGCTAGTCCTTTTTCCTTACCATTCAGAAGTTCTGGCTTATATCTAATTCGCCAGAACTTTATCACATGGCCATTGCTACTTGCAAGGGTGGTTGGAAAATCTAGCTAAGTACTTGGCTAAAACTTGGGAGTCCTGTTGTTAAAGGAAGAAAGGAGAAAAAGGATATTGGTGGACAGTTAATCATGTCTGCTACTCACAGATTTTTTTCTTCTTTTGCCACTACCAGTCATGCAGTGTATATCCTTGAATGTTTTTGTGTACCTGTAAAAGTACATTTTGTAGGCTAAATTCTTAGAAGTAGAATTACTGAATCAAAGGATATGTGTATCTATTATCTCTATGTTGCTGTTTTTGTAATGTCTTTGCTTAAGGCCATATGATGAGACCAAAGGAAGAAGCTCTCTTAGGCAGATAGGCTTAATTTGTGTATTAGAGCTATAGGACCCATCCCTCTAAAGCTGGAGTTTCTGGGTTCCCAAATTAATGTAAATTAAGAGAAGGATTCTTTGGCCAACAGAATCTTAGGTTTCATTGGCTGTATGATGCACCCAAGCTTTGGGAGTCAGAGAGAGTCTTTCACAAAGATTTTATAAATTCCAAAATTATAATAACTTCCCAGGTATGTTTATAATTTCCTACTTCCTCCTGGGTTTTTATTACCATGAAACAGAAGGGCTAGGATTATTGGTTTCTGATAACGTTTTTGCAGAAACCTTGACTGATCTTTTGATAATCTAAGATGTACCCTGCCACTCTGCAAACCCATTTAGTGAAGTAATACATTCAGATGAGTGCAGATATGGGTTTCCATAGTAGGAGGATGGGTCTTATCAAATAGTGCTAAAGAAATCTAGAGAGAGTGAGGAAAGCCAGTAGTACACTGATCTCTGGCCATTTAAACCATCCATCTTCTACAGGAGCCTTGGCAGAGACTAGCAGAGGGTGGCAGGGTAACCTCATTATAATTAATATCAGATCTTGATATGATTAGTAAGATTATTCTTTCACAATCTGCTTCTGTCATTTACATCTCATTATTGTGATAAAAGGGTGATGTTTGTTTTTGTAGATAATATAATCTCCCCCCTCCCCCCCTTTTTTTAGGAGGTACTGGGGATTGAACCCAGGGACCTCTTACACGCGAAGCAAGTGCTCAACCACTGATCTACATCCACTTCATGATAGTATACTCTTAAAACTGCCATTAGGAAATATGGTTTGTGTAATTTTTCTAGTATAATGATAGTTTATGTCCATCCATTCACATTCTTTCCTAAGCTCTAATTGCTTATATCTGCAAGATGGGTAGCCAGGGATGGAAATTTGGTTCATGGCTTAATATAAGTTATAGCAGCATTTTCAAGCATAGTGCTATATGGTTTTTCATTGTGTCCCACATCCTCATAGTACCCCTGCGGGTTGGGGAGGTAGTTGTATCTCCATTTACACACCAGGAAACTGAGCTTAAAGAAGTTAGATTTTGCTTAGTGTCTCCAAACTTGGCCTAGAATTCCAGTCTTTTGGCTGGAAATGTGCACTTTGCCTTATACCAGTCCAAAGTTTACTCCAAAATACTCAAGGAATGAATTAAGGATCTTATTCTCACCAACTGAGCCAACCTACTTGGCCATTGGAAAGAGGAAGAAAAAATGTGACTCTTGTTCTTTTTCTCCGTGTCCTAAAACAATAATGAGATTATAGCATATCCTTTCCAATGGTTTTGAGAACACCTGGTAAGTGTATTTGTTACCAGATATTTTATTGATTTGAATCAGTGTTGGAAACAGGGTAGTTTCCAATTTTGAGACTCCTTTCAATTTAATAATGCCATCTAGTGGTAGTAGATAGAGTTTGCTTGATTTTATTCCAGCCTGCATCCTTGTTAAAACTATAAGGGTTCCTAAGTTGAATGTACATAAACAGAGGCACCACTATAATGCTTTTTTTGGAGTTCCCACCTCTCCAGGATAAAAAAAAAACTGACTAGTTAATAAATACAGAAGCATCACATTTTTTTCCTGTTGTTAACGCCCCCAAATTCATATCTTATGTTTTTTAAGTTGTGGGTCATGAAATCATGTGGGTTATGAAATTACTTTAGTAGTTGAAACACCTCTCAGTTTATGGCTCTAAGATTCATATATTTAATCAACTTGTTAATGGATTGTAAAATCAAGTTAGGGGGTTGCAACCATCATTTTTTAAAAAATGAAATAGAAGTTAAAGAGAAAATATCAAAGTAGTTCTCATGGAGTAAGGTTAAGTTTCTGTGAAATTTTTATGTTTTCACATGTTTTATGTTTTATATTTGTGTGTGTGTGTGAATGTGTGTATATTGGGTCGTAATTTAATACATATTTCTTACTGTGGATTCCAGGCAAGCATTTGAAAGCCACTAATTGTGGTAATATCCCCATCTACTGGTACTTAAGGATATTGCCGCTGAAGGATTTTAGGGAGGTAGTAGTCTATGGTTGTTATTTATAATCCATGCCTGTGAATGGACATTTCCTTTGTAATTTGGGTATATTGTTTTTTCTTCCTGAATAATATTTATCATTAAAATGTATCTAGATTCTTTCTGATCAATACCAGATGCAAGATGTATTGGAAAGATCTGATCAAGTGATGGCTGCAGCAAAAGGCTTATTTGTTGATTTTCCTCTTAGGCGCACAGGTAAATTATTCAATTCAAACAAAAGCTTCTTTTTCTTATTAACTGTCACCTGTAACTGACTATTTATAAGAATTTAACATCATTTGTCAAGCATCAGATTATTTATATTACAAGTATTCTAGGGTGGATAGTTTACAAGGGTTGTTAGGCTTAGATTCATTATAATTTGTTTGCTTTCCACTAAGAATATTAACTATTACAAATTTCTCAGCTAAGGAAAGGACCATTGTTATTATCTACTAAAATATTTTATGGAGCAATAACAGCATTTCATAATTTAAAATTGTGACTTAATTTTCAGTTCATTAATATTAAATCACCATATAATTAAAGTATTTACATTTATATATAGTTTGAGTAAAGCTTAAAATGAAAACTAAAGCAACTTCAGTCTCTATCTAAAAGGAATTTTGCCTTTTGTTAGACACACGGAATTATTCATTTTAGTGTGTATTGTTGATCTTAATCCCTTAAAAACAGATTGTTAGTTTTTAATTTAAGGTTTCAATCCTGGCATGGTTACTAATTAGCATGACTTTGGGCAACTTGTTTAATGTCTTTGAGTTTCAGTTTACTGATCTCCTAGGGTTCTGTGAGAAAAATGAGTTAATATATGTAAAAAGCATTTAGAAGAGTGTTTGGCATACAGTAAGCATAATGTAAGTGTGAGGTACTATGATTACTAAGAATTCCCTATGATAGACTTGGAAAAGAATTCTTAGGTATGATTCTAATAGCATGAGCAACAACAAAAAAACAGATTAGACTTCATAAAAATTAAAAATGTTTGTGCTTCAAAGGGCACCATCAAGAAAATAAAAAGACAACCCCCAGAATGGGAGAAAATATTTGCAAACCATATATCTATAAGGGATTTCTATCTAAAATATATAAAGAACTCTTACAGCTCAATAATAAAAAGATAACACAATTCAAAAATAGGCAAAGACTACCCAAAGCAATTTATAGATTCAACTTAATCCCCATGAAAATTCCAACAGGCTTCCTTATAGAAATGGAAAAGCCAATCATCACATTTATATAGAAGGGTAAATAGCCAAAAACAGGCTATTCTATCCCAGTTGAGTGGGCTTGGTGGCCTTGTCAAATATCATTTGGCCATATATGTGTGAGCCTATATTAGATTTCTTAGTTTGGTTCCATTGGCCAGTATGTCTATCCTTGTGCCAATACCATGCAGTTTTGACCACTGTATCTTTGTAGTATGCTTTAAAGTCAGGTAGTGTGATTCTTCCAATTTCTTTTTTTCATTTTCAATATGTTTTTGGCTATTTGGGTCCCCTTGCCCTTCCAAATAAATTTTGTAATTGGCTTTTCCATTTCAGTAAAAAAATACTCCTGTAATTTTTATTGGGATTGCGTTAAATCTTTTTATTTTTTTAAAACAATTTATTGAAGTATATCATTCATACATGAACATACATAAACTACAAGTGTTCAGTAAACATCGTGAATTTACAAAACAAACATGCATAACATCATACAGGGCTCCCACACATCACCCCCCCACAAACACCCTGCATTGTTGTGAAACATTTGTTAACAAATCACGAAAGAGCATTGTCAAAGTATTACTGCCAACTATAGTCCGTATCTTCCTCCTCTATACATTTTTTTAGGGATTTATTTATTTATTTACTTTTATCCATTTTTACGCCCCCCGCCCCCCCATTTTTTCTGTTTCTGCATCCATTTGCTGGGTGACTCTGTGTGCATTTCCTGCCCTCTCTTCTCATCCTTCTCCTCTTGTCTTCACTGGGATTCGATCCTCAGAACCTCCGATGTGGGAGAGAGGCGTCCTACTGCCTGCGCCACCTTAATTCCTGATTTTTCAGTGCGTCTCGTCTTGGCTCTCCTTGTGTCACTCTCCTGTTATGTCACCATCTTGCTGCGTGGCTCGCGGGGCCTGACGGCACACCCACGTGTGGGGCCTGGTGGCCCACGCGCCTTCCATATTTTTCTTTTTTTAAATTTTTACCAGGAGGTCCCGGAGATCGAACCCAGGTCCCTCCATATGGAAGACGGATGCCCAACCACCCGAACCACTTCCGTCCCCCTGCTATATCTCTTAAGGTTGACCAAAGATACCCAAAGTTACAGTCTTTTCCCATACAGGATGGTCATTTAATAAATCAGGCTTAGTTTATCACCAGCATTCCAAAAACCAGACCTAGGGAGAAAAACTAGGTCTGGGGACACATGCATGGTTTCTAATATAGCAAATGTTTAGCCTACCCTGATTATCACAAAATCAGGACAGCGAGAATATTCGCAGCGTTAAATCTTTAAATCAACTTGGGTAGGATAGACATCTTAATGAAATATAGTCTTGTAATTCATGAACCTCGAATATTCTTCCATTTATTTAAGTCTTCTTTGATTTCCTATAACAATGTTGTGTAGTTTTCTGTGTACAAGTTCTTTACATTCTTAGTTAAGTTCATTCCTAGGTATTTGATTCTTTTTGATGCTATTGTAAATGGAATTTTTTTCTTGATTTACTCCTCAGATTACTCATTATTAGTGTTCAGAAATGCTACTAGTTTTTTCATGTTGATCTTATATCCTGCCACTTTACAGAACTTGTTTATCAGCTCTAGTAGCTTTGTTATAGTTTTCTGGGGGCTTTCTGCATATAGGATCATGTCATCTGCAAGTAGTAAAAGTTTTACTTCTTCCTTTCCAATTTGGATTCCTTTAAATTCTTTTTCTTGCCTAAGTGTGTGAGCAAGTACTTCTAATACAGTGTTAAAAGTGACAGTTCTTAGAGGGAACTTGTCTTGTTCCAGATCTTAGAGGAAGAGTCTTTAACCTTTCACTATTGAGTATGATGTTTGCTGTGGGTTTTTCATATATACCCTTTATCATGTTGCGGAAGTTTCCTTCTATTCCTATCTTTTGAAGTGTTTTTATCAAGAAAGGATGCTGTATCTTGTCATATGCTTTTTCTGCATCAGTAGAGATGATCATGTGACTTTTTTCTTTTGATACATTAATGCGATGTAGTATAGTGATTGATTTTCTTATGTTGAACCATCCTTGCTTGCCTGGGATAAAACCCACTGGATCGTGGTATATAATTCATTCTCTGTGTTGTTGAATACAAGTAGCAAGTATTTTGCTGAGGATTTTAGCATATAAGTTCATTGGAGAGTTTGGTCTGTAGTTTTCTCTTCTTGTGTCTTTATGTGGCTTTGGTATTAGGGTGATGTTGGCATCATAGAATGAATTAGGTAGGCATCATAGAATGAATTAGGTAATGTTCCCTCCATTTCTATTTTTGGAAGAGTTTAAGCATTAGTTTTTTCCAGAATGATTGGTAGAATTCACCCATGGAAGCCATCTGGTCCTGGTCCTTTCTTGGTTGGGAGGTTTTTGATGACTAATTTAATCTCACTACTTGTGACTGGTTTGTTGAGTTCTTCTATTTCTTCTTTCATCAGTGTAGGTTGCTAGTGTCTTTCTATACTTTTCTCCATTTCGTCTAAGTTATCCATCTTGTTGGCATACAGTTATCACAATATCCTCTTATATACTCTTTATTTCTGTGGGGTCAGTGGTGATATCCCCTCTCTTGTTTTTAATTTTATTTATTTTCATCTTCTCTCTTTTTTTCTTGTTAGTCTAGCTAAGGGTTTGTCAATTTTATTAATCTTCTCAAATAACCAGATTTTGGTTTTGTTAATTTTTTCTAGTGTTTTTTAATTCTGAATTTCATTTATTTCTGCTCTAATCTTAGTTATTTCCTTCTTTCTGCTTGCTTTGGGATTAGTTTCTTGTTCATTTTCTAGTTCCACCATGTTTGCAGTTAGGTCTTTGATTTTAGCTCTTCCTTCTTTTTAAATATAGGCATTTATGGCTATGAATTTCCCTTTCAGCACTGCTTTAGTTGCATCCCATAAGTTTTGACATGTTGTGTTCTCATTTTCCTTTGTTTCGAGGTAGTTTCTGATTTCTTTTGTAATTTCCTCCTTGACTCAATGATTGTTTAAGAGTGTGTTGTTTAACTTCCATATATTTGGAGGAGTGCAGCCTCCCATTCCCTGCTCTGTCTTCTTGGATCCGTGAACATTTCTTCAGAGAAGATATACAAATGGCCAATAAGCACATTAAAAGATGCTCAAGGGCATTAGCCATTACAGAAATGCAATTCAAAACCACAATGAAATATTTCACACCTACTAGAATGACTATTATGAAAAAAATTAAAATAAAAAGGGAAAATAGCAAGTAGCAAGTGTTAGAGAAGAAGTGGAAATAGGAATACTCATTCATGTTTGTGGGGGTGTTAAATGGTGTAGCCTCTGTGGAAAACAGTTTGGTGATCCTCAGAAAGTTAAGTATAGAATTACCATGCAATCTGGCAATCCCACTTCTAGATAAATACTCAGAGGACTTGAAAGTAGCAACTTGAACATATATATTCACACCCATGTTCATGCCGCATTATTTATAATTGCCAAAATACAGAAGGAACCCTACTGTGTATCAACAGAAGAATGGGTAAACAAAATGTGGTATACTTGCAATGGAATAATATTAAGCTGTAAAAAGGAATGAAATTCTGATACATGCTACAACTTGGATGAACTTTGAAGATACCATGTTGAATGACATATACCACATACGAAAGGACAAATATTGTATGATCTCACTTATATGAAATAATTAGAGTATACAAGTTCTTTGAGTCAGAAACTAAAATATAGGTTACCAGGGCCCAGGTGGGGGTAAGCAGTGGGGAGTTAATGCTTAATTGGTATAAAGTTAATGTTTGGGGTGATGGAAAAGTTTTGGTAATGTATGCTGGTGATGTTAGCACAGCATTGTGAATGCATATAATAACACTATGTTATATATTTGAAAGTAGTTAAAATGGGAAATTTGGGGTTATATGTATGTTACTAGAATTAAAATTTTTAAAAATCATAGAACTGTACAACAGAATGAACCCTATTGTAAACTATGGAATAGTTAACAGTATAATTATAATAATATTATTTCATCAATTGTAATAAAAGTACCACACTAATACAAGGTGTTAATAATAGGGAAGGCTATGTGTGTGATGGTGGGTATATGGGAACTTTGTAATTCCTGCATGATTTATCTGTAAACCTACAACTTCTCTAATTTAAAAAAAAAGAAGAAAAAGGGAAAGAAGAAATAGTCAAAGGACCTGATAGGCATTTGTCTAAGAGATGTATGCAAGTTGCCAATAAATGCATGAAAAGATGCTCAGTATCATTAGACATTAGGTAAATGCAAATAAAAAACATGGCATAATTACCTCACACGCTCTAAGAAGGCTGGGATCAAAAAGTCAGATAATGCAAAGTATCAGTGAAGATGCAGAGAAGTGGGAACCCTCATACACTGCTGGTATTTGTGTAAAATGGTATAGCTTCTTTGGAAAACAGTCTGGTAGTTCCTCAAAACAATTGAACGTAGAGTGGCATGTGACCCAGCAGTTGCACTCCTAGGTGTCTACCCACAAGAAATGAGAACATATGTCCACACAAGAACTTGTGCACAAATGTTCATAGCAGCATTACTCATAATAGTTACTCTTTACTCATATACTCTTCAACAAATGAATGCGTACACAAAATGTGGTATTTCCATGAAGTGGAATATTTCTCAACCATATAAAGTAATGAAGTATTGATAATGTGCTGCAACTTGGATGAACCTTAAAAACATTATGCTAATTGAAATCAACCAGTCACAAAAGTCCACATATTATATGATTCCATTTATATGAAAGTCCAGAATACAAAATATATAAGATAAAAAGTAGCTTATTGGTTGCTTAGGGCTGGGAGGGGAAGAAATATGAGAGAGAGTGATAGTTAAAGGGAATGGGGTTTCTTTTTGAAGTGGTCAAAATGTTCTAAAATTGACTGTGGTGATTGTTGCAACAATCTGTGAATATACTAAAATCCATTGAATTGTATACTTTAAGTGGGTGAATTATGCTATGTCAATTATATCTCAATAAAGCTGTTTGAAAAAAAGATTTCCATGTGATGATGCAACCCTATGGTGGTAAGTATATAGCGCACATGTGAAGTCAATTTTATCAAATAAAACAAAATAATTGCACTTTATTTCCTTCTGCAGGGTTTCCAAATGTAACAATAGCTCCTGATTCTTCTCAGGGTCCTGTTGTGACAAATCAAGACCCTGTCACCCAGTCCATCCTTTGTGAATCTGCTGTAAACCCTCAGGTAATGTGCTCTGCTCACAGCCGTAATGCTTATGCTGAAATTAAGTTTGGGTTGATATAGGCATTTCTGTAAACCTTTTAAAAACGTAAATATCAACAAATGCAAAGTTGTGGTTCCTATAATTCCTTTTACTCAACCATATTGCACTTTCTGTAACCTTTGGAACAGTTGGAAAACAACGACTAGGGCTCAGTAGCTGTTTAGTGCAATTTTCTAAAGCATTGAGACCTATTATAGCAAAAAAAAATAAAAATAAATAAACAAAAAAGAATCATCATTAGAGTGATGATCCTGGGAAATTACAAAGTACAAAATCATCAAAGACATTAAATATATTGTCTTCTACTTAGAAAGGCAATTAAACAGAATGTTATACGTATTTTAGGTAGTCAAAACCCACTAGCTATGCCCATAGCCAAAAACAATTTGTGTTTTGGCACTTACTGAAAAGCTAGCTTTCAGATAATCAGAAATTTAATTAAGTTAGAATATTTTATTTCTGTATTATAAGCTTAACTGAAGACCTTGCATTTATTTAAATAAACGGTGCCCTATTTATTTGATAATCATACTTTAAGTACTTTTAGTCATCTGGAACATGGAAAGAAGTGCAAAATGCCCTCCAGCAGGCTAGAATAAAACAGTCATATTTTATTCTGTATAAGAGAAGAATCTATCCTCAGATGTGAGCCTACTAACTTAATAGTCAAATTTCAAATTAATGTTACTGATACAACTAATTTACTTAGCTTATTAAAACGAGGTGAGCCTCTGAAAGTAAACCCAAAGATAGCATAAAGAAATGACAGTGAAGGAGGGGAGAGAAGACAACAATAAGCAGAGGACCACTATAAATTAGGAAAGAAATAGATGCTATAGAGAACCTTGAGTTACCAAAAAAAGATGAAATTGTAGCTGTATTGTATAAGTTGTCTGGGCCCTCGTTTCTTCATCTCTAATATGAATGAGTGAGAATAAACTTATTCATCATGCATTTATATCCTACCTGCAATTTTTCAGGCCCTACATTAGCTGCTGGGATACTTGGATGAATATGACATGGTGCCTTTATGGCGATGGGGAAGTGGCATGAGCTGAGGTTAGATAGGTAGGAGTTAGGTCAGAAAGGGCTAAGGAACCTGAAAGCAAGATTAGAGCCACTAAGGAGTCATGACTGGCTGTAGTATGGAAGATGGATTGCAGAAGGACAAGACTGGGGATTCGGCCTGGTTAGAAGAGTTAGGTTAGAGTTTTAATGAGAAGTATAAGATGGCTTGATTCAAAGCAGTGGCAGTAGGGAAGGAGATAGATGGGAAGAAGGGTAGACTAGAGAGACATTAAAAAGAGGTAGAATTGACAGGATTTGATGACTGATTGGCTGTGAGGGACGCAAAAGAAGGATGGCTCCTTGTTTGCTGATTTGAACATTTGAGTAAGTAATGTTGGCTTCATGGTTTTAGGTAATACTGGCAGGAGCAAGGTTTCTTAAAGAATGGTTGTATGTAGAGGCTTAGGAAGATGATCAGTTTTGGATATGTTGACTATTTGTGGGATGTTATACTAGCAAAATTTTTAGGGCAGTTGTATGTAAATATCTAAGAGCTCCAGAGAGATCTGGATGGAGACAGAGACTGGTAATTGCAGCTCTGGAATCAAATCAAATCACTCAGAAAATGGGTCAGATGAGAGTAGAAAAGGTAAAAAGAAGGGTAGAAAAAGAAGAACCATTAAAGGAAATTGGGAAGGAGTTATCAGAAGGATAGAAGAAAAACCAAGCAAATATGGTATCATGGAAACTAAAGGAAGAATTTATCAAGACGATTTCAAAGGAAAGAAACGAGTGATGATTAATGTCTTATGAGGCAAAGACATTCAGTAAAGACTGAAAAATATTCATTTGATTTAGGAACAAGTGTGTTAATGTTGAGCTTGTAGAGAACGGTTTGAGTGGAATGGTAGGGCAGAAACCAAGCTGTAGGGCATGGATGGTAAATGAGAAGTGGAGCACCTCTTTTAAGAAATTTGGTATTTAGAGAGAGGAGATAGTTTGAGGGAATATAGTATCAGGGTAAGATGGGAGAGGGTTTGCCCACATATACATGTTGATAAGATGAAGTCAATACAGAGAGAAAGGTTGGTGCTGCAGAAGAGAGAAGTGACAGTTGATGGAGTGGAAGGAGGTGAGAGAATTTGGGTTCCAGATCACTTGTGAAGAGATTAGCTTTAGGATGAGGGACCTCCCTTCTGTTATGACAGTAAGAAAGAAAGAATGATTGTAAATATAACCAATTTCTGATATTATTTTTATTGTTGTGTTGACCTAGGCTCTCAATGAGGTAGATGATGAAGGAGAAGGAGATGAAGAAACTGTTAATAGCCAGTTAGAAGAAAGTGAGAATGAGTTAGATGGCTTTCCAAACTCTCAGTCTATCTCAAATACAGATAGGTATGTATATGTGTTATAAATATCTACAACTTTTCCCTTTTTTACAAAATTTCAAATGTTTGTTTATTGCATCATCTTTTTAATTAATTGGGAGTATATTTTAAAACTATTTTTAATATTATTTCAAACTCAAAAAAGTCATAAGAATAATACAAAAAACTCATGCATACTCTTCATTCAGATTCACCAGTTCTTAACATTTTTCTACATTTGCTTTAACATTCTTTCTCTCATGTCGCCTTCTCTGTATGTATGTACACACACACACATACACACTCTCACACACCTATTTTTAAAGAATCATTTGAGAACAACTTAGATACTTTACATTCCTTTATCCCTAAATACTTCAGTGTATATTTACTAAGAACAAGAACATTTACTTACATAATCACAGTAAAATTATAAAAAATCAAGAATTTATTGATTGAATGCTATTATCTAATTCACAGACCTTAGTCACATTTCTCCAATTATCCTAATAATATTCTTTTTTTAAAAGGATTGATTTATTTATTTACTTTTATCCATTTTTTCCCTCCCCCCACCCCCGTTTTTGCTGTTTTTGTGTGCATTCGCTGGGCAATTCTGTGTGTTTCCTGCCCTCTCTTCTCATCCTTCTCCTATCTCCACTGGGATTCGATTATGGGAACCTCCAATGTGGGGAAGAGGCATCCTACCACCTGCACCACCTTAGTTCCTGGCTTTTCGGCACGTCTCGTCTTGGCTCTCCCTTGTATCACTCTGCTGTTACGTCATCATCTTGCTGTGTGGCTTGGCAGGGCCTGACGGCACACCCATGCGTGGGGCCTGGGGGCTCACCTGCTTGCGGGGCCTGACGGTGCACCCACGCACGGGCCTGGCAGCCCGCACACCTTCTGTATTTTTCTTTTTTTAATTTTTACTGGGAGGTCCCAGGGATTGAACCCAGTTCTCTCCATATAGGAGACGGATTCCCTACCATTTGAGCCACATCCGTCGCCCTGCTGTATCTCTTAAGGTTGACTAAAGATACTTAGAGTTACAGTCATTTCTCATACAGGATGGTCATATAGTAAATCAGGCTTGGTTTATCACCAGCATTCTGAAAACCAGACCTAGGGAGAAAAACTAGGTCTGGGGACACATGCATGGTTTCTAATATAGCGAATGTTTAGCTTACCCTGATTATCATAAAATCAGGACAGCAAAAATCCTAATAATATTCTTTATAGTCACAATTTTCACTTGTTTTCTAAGTCTTAGACCTCTAATTTATTTCTTTTGTTTATTGCATTGGCTAAAAGGTCCAGGACAATAGTAAATAATGGAAATAGTGGACATCCTTGCCTTGTTCCTGATCTTATGAAAATGCCTCCATTGTTTCCCTCTTTAGTAAGATGCTGACTTTTGTACTTGTCTGTATACTTTACCATGTTAAGGATTTCTGTTTTCTTGAATTTTTTAAATCAGAAATGAGTGTTGAATTTTGTCAAAGACTTTTTCAACATTTATAGTGATATCATGTGAGTTTCCTCCTCTTAGATCTATGAATAATGGTACATTATATTATGTCTATTCTAATATTGAACTCTTCTTGCAAAATTCTTGAAATAAATTCCTTTTGGCCATGGTGTCTTCTTTTCCTTAATGTAGTGTTAGATTTTGTTTGGTAATATTTTGTTTAGTATTCTTGCATTAATATTTATAAATGATATTGGTCTGTAATTTTTTGTGTGTGTTCAGTCTTCACCAGGTTGAGGTAACAATGATATGCTTGATTTCATATGAAGAATCTAGAAAATCTTCCATTTTTTTTTAGATTCTGGAAAATTTATGTAGCTTTGGGACTAAGAAGGTTTGGTAGAATTTCTCTGTGAAACTATTTGAGCCTGGTGCTTTCATTTTCTATGGAGATTGGATTATTTAAGCTTTCTGTTTTTACTCAGGTAAATTTTCATAAATAATATTTTTTTTAGGAAATTATCCATTTCCTCTGGGTTTTCGAATATGTTTCCATAGAGTTGTGCAAATAATCTCTATACTTTTAAAAAATTTATTCAGGTTCAGTGCTTATTTCCCCTTTGTCATTTCTTGTTTTATTTGGGTTTTCCCCCCTTTTAAAAAATTGTTAGTAAGAAGTTTGTCTATTTTGTGAATTTTTCAAAGAATCAGGATTTTGATTTGTTAATTAGAATTCCTGCTTTTGTGTTTTCTATCTCATCCATTTTTAAAATTTTTATCCTTTTTTCCTTTCTTGTGCTTTCTTTTGGTTTACAATGCTATTTTTTTTTTTTTTAGCTTTTTGTGGTGGTAATTTAATACATGCATTTTCATTCTTTTATTATTGATTGATGAACATGCTTAAGTCTCTTTAATTTTTCTCAGATCACCGCTTTCACTGTGTACCATACATTCCAATATGTACTCTTCTTATAATTTTAGGTATTAGGGAATTTCAGCATATCTTTTCCCTTTTACTGAAGTGTTGTTTAATAGAATTAAAAAAAAAAAAAAATCCAGGTAGGACAGCCTTTCTGTTTATTTATTTTGTTATTTCTAGTTTTCTTACATTGCATTCAGAGTGTAGGTTTTATTATTTCTACTTGTGGAACTTAATGATGTTTTCTTTGTGACCTAATATATGATCAAATTTTTGTGAATGTTCTGTGTGTGTGCTTAAGAAGCCGTACAAGGTATAAAGTTCAGTATGAATATTCATAAGATATGCCTTATTGAGTATGTTGTTTACTTCTTCAGTATTCATACTTATTTTTCCCACTGGCTTATACATGGAGTGGTATATTAAAGTCTGCTATTATTAGGGTGTTTCTATCTATATCTCTTTGCATTTCTTGTTTAAGTGTATTTAATTGTTTTTGAGTTAAATACCTTCATAAAGTTGAATACAGTGGTTTTTGTGTGTGTGTTAGATATCTGTAAGTGCTTTTTCTTCATTGTGAAGTATGACTTTAGCATTATAGAGTATCCTTCTTTGTCACATTTGGCTTTAGTTCTACATTGTTTGATATTGGCAATGAACCCTTTGCTTTCCTCTTATTTCTAATCACCTGGTTTATCTTTATTTATCCTTCATTTTTAGCTTTTCTGAATGATTTATACTAGGTGTGTCTCTTGTGTTCATCATAGAGTTGGGTCTTGCCTTGTAACCAATTTGAAAATCAGTTTCCTTTAATTGGTAAAGTGAGCCCATAGCATTTATTAATATGACTGATATCAAAGTTTGATTTCATCTTTGTCATATTATTTTATAGTTTGCTATGTGTGTTAATGTATATTATATTATGATTAACTTTTCCCTTCTCTCTGATGTGCTTTCTCTCTTATCTTTTATTTTATTTTATTTTTTAAGACTTATTTATTTACCTT
>JAQZBX010057146.1:0-18038 GCA_029593785.1 Cabassous unicinctus
CTAAAAGAGATAACTAAACCTATTCAAAATAGTTTAAAGTGCCTCAAATGATTTGAGGAGTTATTTCCATGATGCATGTATGTATACCTGAAGTGTTTAATATGATTTAGAGTGGTAGGAAAAATGTTATATTTTGATTAATCATTGTCCTCATGTATTCTTACATGCTCAGAATCTTCTGAGAAAGTCTTTACTTCAATGAGAGCTGGATGAATTACCACCTATTATATATTGTACCTCTGTGACCAACAAGTATCTTCACAAATGTAGGAATTCAATACTTCCACTACAATAATAATAATAATAATTATTATAACAATAACTATGTTCCTTTTCATCAAAAGAATAAAAGACAAGTAACAGTGAAACAAAAGAACAAAACATATGAAGGTCAATGAGCTGATCAAGACAAAGAAAAAGACAAACTCCATCAGCATAATCTTTTTTGTTTTATTTTATGAGCAAATTTGGTCATCTGTATCTTATTTAAATACAGCTACAAAAAGAAGATCTTTAATATCATTGCTTCCATCTAGTAGATCAAACTTCTCCTCCATTTAGAAAATTTCATCCTTAATATAATTGAGACTATTATCTATTCAGTTTTTCTCTCACTCACTTTTACTCACACCCTCAGCCTTTTGTAGACAGATATTATTTCCTTCCAGGAAAAGTTGAGACTTCTCCCTAATGAGTTCAACCCCTAAATTTCACTATGATGCATTTCTGTTCTACAACCCAGTTGCATACCATTTTAATGATGGATGCCTTGTGGTTTGCAGATTCAGCAACACATACACCAGTGTGAAGCCTCCAGAAGTACCCACAAAGCAGACTCCATTTGTTCATTAGCCAAAGTTGAAGAGAGAAGAAATATGAAATTCCAGAACAAAAGGCATTCTAAATCATCCTATTAAAATATTCTATACCCCTTTCTTCTATAATGGTAATCCAGGGACCAGGAACATAAACATCATCTGAAAGCTTATTAGAAAACCAGAATCTCAATCTCTAGCCTAGACCTGGTAATCAGAATCTGCATTTCAACAAGATCGTCAGGTGATTCATAAGCATATAAAAGTTTGAGATGCTTGGATCTAGATCATCTGAAACCTGAACACAATCCCTCCCCCTTTACTAACACTCCCCTGCCACCTACCCACCCACCAAAAAAAAAAAGCAAAGCATGAACAAACTTATTACTCTGAGTAGGAGATTTGGAAATAGACTAAGTTTAGATTAAATTATGTGAGGGAAAACATTGAGTTAGCTGTGGTAGTTTGCCTTGTTGATCAGCAGAACAACACATGCAGGGACAAATTCTCCTGAGTGTAAGACACAAATTAAATGACTTTAATCTGTCTCACTAGACTCTATTGTTCTGACTTCCTCAAGAAAGCCCTTTCTTCCCAAGGATAGTCTGAGCAATCTGTCCTTTCAGGACCTTAACAGAGTGATACCCTCTGTATTAATCAGCCAAAGGGGTGCTGATGCAAAGTACCAGACCTCTGTTGGCTTTTATAAAGATTATTTATTTGGGGTAGAAGCTTACAGTCATAAGGCCCTGAAGAGTCCAACTCAAGGTTACTTCCTTACCCAAAGTCTGTTGTCACATGTTGAAGCAAGATGGCAGGTGACGTCTGTGAGGGTTCAGCCTTCCTCTCCCCTCTTAAGGCTCTGTGAGTCCAGCTTCTTCTGATCTCAGCTGTAGGCTGTCATAAGGCCCTTCTCTCTCCCCAGGGCTCATTTTTTTTTCTGGCTCAGCTCCTCTAGTCTCTTCACAAGGTCAGCTGTAGACTATCAGACTCATTTTTCTTCTGGGCCACAGGATCCTCTCTGTATCTTCTCCATGTGTCTACTTCTCTTGCCTTCTTGACTGATTATCCCTTTATATAGGCCACCAAGGGGGTGGGGACTCGGGGTCAGGGAATCACCTCTGCATGCCTTAATGACATGGTTGATTCAAAGCCCTAATCTTAACATAATAGAATCAAAGCCATTTCAGCTGAATCTAATACAATCAAAGGGTTATCACGCCCTGAGAAACAGACCAATTCACAAACATAACCAATATTTCTTTTTGGAATTCATAAATAATATCAAACTGCTATACCCTCATTCTCCTATGAAGACGAACTCTGTGCTCAAAACACCTTCTCTGATTTCCAGTCAGGTTCATTTTGAGAATGTAATTAAAAAGATTCTGTAGTGGCTAGATACCTTTTCAGCAGAGACAGGGGAATAATTTGGATTTTTTATTTGGTGTGTGTAAATGGCGTGCCACTTAAGGCAAAAGGTAAAAATGTTTGCGGCTAAATTCAGGAATGATAGATGTCTGCGGGAAGGGAGACTAGCCCTACCCAGAGGTGGTAGGTGCATAAAGAAAGGAATATGTGCCCATTTTATTATTGCTGTATTTCCATCACAGCCCTAGCATGTGGCACATACTCAAAAGTTTGGTAATTGAATTGAGTTAAATTGAAAACCATTCTTTCAATTTCATCAGACAGTAAAGTTTTCATATCTAGATTGACAGCTTGGATTATAAAGGAAAAAATATATGATGATAAGAGCCCTGGATTCTAGTCATAACCCCCATGGCAAAAATTACAGCCATGAAATTCCTGAAGGAGGAAAATGTCATCATATCTGTAGTATAAGTCACTATAAATCACTGGCAAGTGAAATAAGTCACTGGTCTATTTCTTTTGATATATTATAAATACAAAATATTAATCAAGTTAAAAAATAAAGACTATGCATCCAGATTGTGGAACAACTGGCTGGTATCTGCCCATATAATCTGTAGCCTGCCCTGTCTATTATTTTTGGGGGGAGAGTGCTACTTGTTCTTTAAAACCTGCTCCCGCCCCTTCTTCCACAGTAGTAGAGTCATAGATGGACACTGGAGTTCTAGTGTAGAGCATCCTTCTGCCTTATCTGAGCTTGTGACAAGGTTCCCCAACAACAGAATGTGAGAAGTGTGGTGTGGTTCTCTTCACTGAAAATACAGCAGTGCCTACAATCCAGTTTAAGCCTTGTAGATGATGATGAAGTGCTAGAGATGGCAGAGACACAAGATGGAAAGAACCTGGGATTCTGTATCTTACAAAACAATGTGGATGTTTATCCTTTGGATGGAGTGGGTAGGTGAGAGAGAGACAGTGAGTGAGAGACAGAAAGAATTCTGTTCTTTATAAGTTACTTTGTTTGGGGGTTACTTTGTTACTGCAACAAGGCCTTTACCTAAATTAATACAGTCCCCTACCACCTATCTTTTTAAATTTTTTACAGTAAATCTATAATTCTACAGAAATAGCTGGGTAAATGGAGACACATTATTTTATATCTCTGGATCTTTGTTTCATCGTGTCTAAATTAAGAGATTAACTGAAAAGAGGAGTCTGAGTTCAATAAAATAATGCAAGGTGCACCAGATGTAAAAAGGATCAGCCTTGGACTCAGAGGTATAATGCATGTGGAAACATCAATATATGGATGCTGGATAAGAAGGAGTATAAAGACAAAATCTCAGCAAATGTTATGATGGGAGATCAATTGGATGTCAAAAGATTGTTGGAGTCAGGTGAAAAGAGAGGAGGAGTCAGGTAGAAGGTGAGGAGGTGGTAGTCAGAGAGAGGAACAGATAGAATTGAGATCATGGAGAGGCTGCAATTATTGGTAAGACAAGGTTTATGGTATGACCCTGAGTAGTGAATGGCTACAATATTGTGGAGGACAAGGTCAATGGCAGAGAGAAGATGAAGGAGCTGAGACATCAGGTTACTGGAACAACAGTCTACATGTTCATGAAATCACTAAGAATCATGAGAGGAATAGTGTTGGAGAGAGTAACAGTGAGACAGGATTTAAATTTTCAAGAAATCAGTAAGGATGACCAGGGTGGAAATAATTTCTGCAACAAGGATAGGCAATGCTTGGTATAGTTTAATGGCATCAGATTCAAAGCTAGATGTCTTTATGGAAGATGAAGGGGAAATGGTCCTATAGCATCAATAAATGTAAGGACCATTTGTAAGAACTATCCCCACCCAACTTCTTTCTTCCTCTGTTAGGTTCTGTTAAGGTAATCTTAGCCTTGCAGCAATTGCTAACCAATCAGAAAATAATACAGTTAGTAGCTGTGGTCAGAAGCTAACAGCAAAATCTAGATACCCACAAGCTGGGGCTCTCCACTCTTTACAACAGACTCAGTAGGGTAGTAGAATGAACTTAGCTGAATTTTAGCTAATTATAATAGTAAATTCTGTGCCTCAGAATGGGGTTTAGATGCCATTTTCTGTACATGGGATGTATGACCAAGCATGTTAAAACACATACTGCTACAGACCATGCATAAGATGCAACTCCTCCCCACCTGCCAATCTTGTGACCCAACCTCTTGAGGTCCTCCCCTGCACAAGCCAATATAATGCTTCTACTTCTGCTGTTCAGGGAGGCAGATTTGAGACTTACTCTCCTGACCTCTGCCGGTCAGGAGAGGTAAAGCTCTTTCCCTTGTGTGAACAACCTTGGTGTGGATTTCAATTCTCTATGCCAGGCAAGAACCCGGAGAACTCACAAGGGTCCCCTTCATACGGAGTAAGAAAATGTCTATTCCCCATGCAAGGCCACTGACACAAGTGATATAAGATTTGAAACAACCACCTATTGAGGAAGATGCATTGGAGTTTGTGTTACTGGGAGACCAGAAGGTTAAAATTAAATCAAGAATATCAAAATGACCCAGGAAATACTATAGGAAAAGTAGGTTACTCAATATTTTGCTGACAACAAACTGTGAAGAAAAAGTAGCAGTGTTTTAAGAGCTAGAAGCTGAGAAACAGATTCAGATAGGGAGATGTGCAGAATGGGGATAAGAGTGTCAGAGATGGCAGTGACATGTGGACTCTGGGTTTCTTGTAAGTGATAAGGAGTTTCTACATCTGTAAAGTAGAAGTAATAACATTATGCCATAGAGTTGTTATGAGGAATAAATATGATAAAGACACAAATCACGTAGTCCAGTACTGGCACAACCTAAGTGAGCCATAAATGTTAGCTATTATCATCATCATCCTTATCATTTAGTCTGACAAGGATCCTGAGTACATTAGAAGTAAGCCACATAATTTTCTAGGAATCAAAAATTTCCTCCTGAAATGCATCTCTAAAATTATAATGTAAACTGATGGGGAAATATGAATCTTTACCAAGGATAATCATTTAGCAAACAACGTTTTATTTCAGGACACTGACAGTTATTTTCTTTCTTACTATTGAACTTAGGTTTATTGACTTCATTTCAGTGATGATTCTATGGTATTTGACATGTTGATGCTTTTGATGAAAAGAGAAGCAGAATCAAAATGACATTTTACATGTCAGCAGTGAGAAATACAAAAGAAATTTCAGATTCACTGTCTTTTGCTAAATCGACATAGCCTCCTAGTATCTTTTCTGCTGAAGTAACTCTTTCCATTCCACAGAAAATTAAGTTGATACATAGCATTTCCATGTGGAAAATTATCTTTGGAACTGCAATCTATCTTCTTTCCCTAACATCAAGAAATTTCCCATTGTTTGATATGGCATACCAGGAAACATCAAATTTTGAAGTTTTAATTTATATTCCCAATCCACCTTTTCCAAGAGAGTCCTATTCTCACCCCTCCCTCAGCTATCTCTGTCCTTTTGCAAAAACTCTTCAGTCCATTACAAGTCTGTTCTATGTTAATTAAATGACATCCAAATCCTTTGAGGTCTAGCTCCCATAGAGGTATTGCTCTAGCTTACTTGTAATTAATTCTCCACTCAGCACTAGCAGGGTCCATATCATTGGCCATGAAGGTACTCAGAAGATTAATGAAACTGGATAAAATAAATGAAGCTGTAATTCGGGAGGACAAGCTAAACATTCCCACTAAGCAGATGTTGCCAAAACTAGCAGACTGTAGCTCATCTCTTACTGAGCCATGACAGTAAACATTCATCAAGTGAAGGAAAATAATATGCCAGCCCTAAAATGATATCTTACTCTATGCATAGAGACAAGAATATTCTTACTCGTCTTTTCTAATTAACTGTAGATAATAAAGGGGTTATGTTACATTGGATATATAGTTATTTTCCAGCCAATTCTAGTACATGAAGTATATACTCAAACTGCTTGATTAGATGGAAAGCAAGGCAAAAAAAAAAAAAAGCAGATGAACAGCTAATAAGCCTTGCTGTAAGGTTGAGCAATATGGCATGATTGGCTGGAGATGCTACAATCCCATTGAATCTCTCTCAGAAAGAGGTAGTAATTCTGAATCCTAATTAGAGTGGCCTGGCTCATTTCCTAATCAGATTGTCAGATAAGAAAGGATCTGATTTTGAAGCATTAGCCTTCAAAAAGAGCTAACAACCAAGGGAAAAGCTTGAGTGTTTGGTTCCTGCCATAGTAATCACAGCTCTTGCCAAAGGCAAGGCCTAGAGGTCTATAAGCCAATAGCTGGGCATAGCTCAAGATGGGTGGGGTAGGGTGGGGGTAAAGTCAAGCTGAGAGCCTTAAGGTGGTTGGTGCTTTTCACCAGAAACTGGGTAAGGATTTTAGGAGAGTGTCTGTGGGCCATGAACTTATATAGACTGATACCAAGAAGTAATTTAGGTAGAGCCTGACTATGAACCAAATTGGTATACATTTTTTCAAGATTCCTCAGATTTTAAAGGTTCTTTCCCTTTGTACTCACTTGGTAGGACCTGATTTAGAATTGTAAAAATAAAGTCTCAAAACTTAAGGTGGCTAGAGACATGGAAATGAATTTCAGCCATCTTTACTTAAAGTTATTCTGAGCTTCCTATTTACATTCCCCTTGTTCACACCCCAATTATAGTCCTCACTGTATAATCTTCAATTATTCACATATCTGTTTCACCCACTTTGTTCTAAAATCCTTCCTGGCAGAAATTATGTTAATCATTTTCTCCAAATAATTTGCTCAATTAATCAAATCAAGAAACTGTGTTAAACATTGGGGAAGGAGGTTATGTAAGAATCAACAAAAAAGAGTACCAGATTTTAGGAAGCTACATATCAATTGGAAGATACAAAACTGGCACAAATAAAATTAAGTGTGTACACACATACACACACACACACATATATATATAAATAGAATATTCATAATTTTATTATAATATATTACAATATATTTATTAATTTATAATGATAAATATTATGTTTACTGTAAGAAATCTGGAAAATATAGGCCACCAAAAATATTAAATTAAAACTATTTGTAATTCCATAATTCTGATGTAAGCACTGTCAAATTATATTTTTACACATAGTTTTACCTTTTCTGTATATGTATGATAAATTTATATTTTAACTAAGCAAGGCTATAAAGAATATTATGGTGATATTTTTTCTTACCTAGTAATAGGTTGGGACATGACTTTTCTGAATCCCCGTCTAGAACATAAACTCAATAAAAATTTGTCTCTTTAAAAAGTGTGATTTGATTTATTACCAGCAACTGAAACAACGTCCAGGAAATATTCAGCATGCATTTAATCAGACCAAAATAATCAGTCTTCTACAATTTGTTTTTCTGTGACCTAAAACATAAACACTTCCAACAAACATACAAGTCTTCTATGAAAAAAATTAGGGCAGATTATTGACAGCCATGAATGGCTAGAAGAAAAGTTTGGATTCAATAAGTTAGGAAGTTATCTATGATTTTTTTTTTTTTCATAGAAATGGTTTGATCAGAACTCTGCTTTATAATATTGCCAATAAAGATCTCCTACCAGCTTGCATTTTTCCCCTTTTGTCTGATCTATGGGAATCAGAATATAGGTGACATATTTTCAAAGATATCTGTCAGAATAGTGACAATTTCAGTGTTAAGCCCAATCTTGTCTCTGACATGGATGAAACAAATCACAATTAAGAAATTTTGTTGGGAAGCAGATAATGTTTCCCACATGCCAACCTACATGAAGTAACAAAAAAGAGTCACTGAAAATTAAAATGTTTAAAAGACATATTTTAAAAGTCTATTCATAGAGTCCCAAAATCCATGGCATATCCCTAAGGCAAAGGATGAGGTGGTAGGAGGAGGCTTATGGCTCTATTTCTTTCTCACTATCTGTGGCCCTCTCTTTGGGCTGTGTGTTCTCTTACTACTGGGAAGCATGAAACTTCCCAAGCCAGAAAGCTAAAAGGAAAGAAGCACCTTAGAATATTACCTCCTGTCCTCATGTCCTCTTTGGAATCAGTGATTCCTACTAAGCCTCCAGATTCAGACCTCCTTACCTTAGAATCATAGACTATTAGACATGGGAAGAACCTTAGAAACAAGATCTGTGGGGAATATTAAAACCAGTAAAGTGCATCACCAGTTAAACCAAGGTCTGAATAAGTCTGTTAGAAAAAATACGAAAACCTTAAGAGCATTTAGAATTTACATCTATGCAGGCAGTCTTACCAACAATTTGTTCCTAGGAAGCACAATATAAATCCTCTATTCCATTTAACCTCTCAACCAGTTAAGTGGATCACAAAATGTTTTTTAATGAAATAAAATACAATAACAGATATCAAGAGTGCATCATAAGTTGTAATAATAACTACTGGTTCATGAATAATGTGTTCAAATAGCACATGTATGTGAGTGTATCTACTGAATTTAAATGCAAAATATATTTATTTTTATTCTGGGTCACAGTAAACAATATTTGAAATCCACTCTTCTAGTCTCACAGGAAAAACATTACAATCAAGGGGCTTAATTCTGAGCAAAGAGTAGGAATTAAACCATTTTAAATCTCATTAGTAGTTTTTCAATGCTAATTAAACACTATGTTCATTTGGAATAGTAAAAGTATACTGTTAAGTCATATCTGTAACATCAGGAAAGGGTGTTAATTATTTAATTCTCCCTTCATTTAAAGGGATGAGTGACTATGAAACTCAGGTGTTCTGACATATCATTCAATTATTCTCCCACTAGTCCAGAGACATTTCCCCTATAATGGCCATGTAAAAACCATTAATACACTGTAAATAGACCATTAGAGGGAACCAAAATTTAATATATATAAAATTTGCTCTAGAAAGTAAATATAACTTTGTGGGAATATGCTAAGTATAATCAGCATAGACTAAATGTTAACAAAGCATCATATTTCCTTTAAGAACTTATATTTTATTTTGTTAATCTCTATTCCTCATTTTCTTCAAAGTATTCAATAACATAAAGAGAAATTTAAAACCATGTTTTCTTTTACCCCAATATATAATATGGTGAATCATTTATCTCTGAAGCAGATATTAGAGAATATGCATATTTAATGGTCCCCTAAGGACCATAGTTACAGGTTAGCTGTCAGTTTCTTGTGTCAAATTCTGTCGTTCCTATTAATCTCTTTGCTTCTCCATGCCCTCTGTCAACCTCAGGTTTCCCCATTTCTGACTCTAAGACCTAAAATGTAGGTTGCTGAAGAGTAAGGAGTTAGTAAAGCCTCTGCCAGATCTTTAAAAATGCAGCTTCTGGGCTAACATCTTCTCCCTTCCTCAGAGTCCTTAGTTGAAGTCTATGTATGAGACCATCTGGGAGAAACACAAACAACACAAACCTAGAAATTCATGCAAATGGAGATTAGATCCTAATTAGGCATCGTGGCAAGATCAGCTCAAAAATACAAAAAGGTGACAATTAGCCTGAAAAAGCTGGGCTTGAATATTTTAGTTGTTCAAGAAATTCTTATTTGGTTTCCTAATTTGCAATCTGGTATTTTCTTTGCTGGGTTCTGGAAGAAAGACCTAGAGCAATAATTTCTTCTACACTATTTCAAATTCAATTTCAATAGTTGTCAAGGGTATTTAAGTATTCTCTGGGTCAAGAAAGAACCTGAAGCAGATCTGTGTACAATATGATCTAATAAATGCTTTAAATCAAAAGGAATATTATTTATTTTTCCTCTCTAAAGTAATGTGTCTGTATTCTAAGGTAAAATATAGGGTCTTAAAATCCAATCTTTTCAAAGATAAGCAGGCTTAAAAGCAAATCATTAAACAGGTCAGTGTCTGGGCAATAAAATCAAATCACAGCACAACTGGAATCTTCTACCAGCCATTCAGAGATGATACTTATAATTCTTATTGTAGAAATTGTAGTAACATCATTCCTAGTATTTCCTTTGAAATAAATGATATATTTAATATTCTAATCAAGTGCCATTGCTGGACTTCTTCAATTTTGAAATGATGACAACTGAATGTGTGCAACATAGGAAAAAATTAAGATTTCTTGGAGATATTTTAAACATTCAGGTCATGTGCAGTGCATGACTTAACGCACAGGGGCTATTTGTCCTTTAAATCCTGTTCTGTCAACACTTGTCTCAAACCTATCATTTGTTAATAATTGAGAGATTCCTTTGGCACTAGAGTATGTCTTGCAGTGTGATACTCAGGTTCCATTAACATGGATATATAAATCAGAAATCCGCCATCACATTATTTTCCTCTGGCATGTTAAATACATTTATATTTCTAAGATCCAACTGCAACATCAATTTCTTCCAAAGGTATGCATTTTACTATGGTACAACTTGCAGTCTAGGAAATAGTAGAGTCTACAAAAAATATGAGGCCTGAGTTGTAAGGTCTTCCTTTGTCACTAGGTAGTTTTATGACCTCAGGGACGCAACTCTAATTTTCAGAGCACAAATTGGCTCTTTTGTGTAATCTTAATTGGCTGACTAAACATACCTACTATGGAGCTTCTCTATATCTGTCTAATCTCATGAATGTAACAGAAAATGTTAGGCTTTAAGATTTTGGTGACTGTAAATGATTGTGGTGTATACACATTGGTCAATTTGTCATAGCCCCTTTCATGAAAATGTACTCATCTGGTGCTACTGCATTGCTCTAAGGGCATTGTGGTAAAAATACTGAGCTGGTCTTTAAAAATCTCCTGATAAGATTGGGGCAAGGTGGAGGAATGACTTTGAAACTTGCTGGAAAATGAGATGGCTTTTCTCTGTGATGGCTCAGACTTCTGGGAATTTTTCTAAGTTTATTTCTTATCAGCCCTTCTACAGTGTATATTCTACAGAATATTGAATACTCTGCATAATGGCTGGGGTAGTTCAGGGACAGCTACACTGTGATCAAGATCAACAGGCATACTCTTTGAAACAACTCAGAATTTTCTAATGTAAATACACAGGCAATTATATTTCATTATTTTCAAATCTTATTCTATTTTTCTTAAGCATGTAGATAAAAACAAGTAAACAAACTGATAATTTATCCCTGAAAATTACACAATGAAATCTATCAGAAAGCATATAAAATCAACCTTTAAATTCTGTTGAATGTTGGGACTGCCAAAGTTTTATCTAAGTCAAACTCCCAGTTGGTTGTGGTGAAGACATGACCCGAATGCAATAATTCACTTTTGCATAGGTGCTTATCATAGAACATCCTAATGGAGATTCAAAATTCTGCTGCAGATGCCTCCTCCATATCTGATTGGACAAATGAATTCCCAGAACCATACTTCTGATTAATTAGCAAAATGAACTGTCAGCCTTAACTGACCCATGAATGTAAATCAAAAAGGCATGCCCAGCTATATGAGAAAAGCAGCTGCCTCTAGGATCCCTTGCTGCTATTTCAAATATATGTTAATGTCATAATCCTCTGCTCTCTGGAAGTTCTAAATATGGTATTAACAACTGAATTGTACCAGAATTTAAAAAGTTTGGTTCTCACAACATCCCCAGACTATTAGCATTGAGAAGTTTCTAAGACTCAGTTCCTATCTATAAAATGGGGTACAGCTCTACATTGACTACAGATAGACTTTTCTTATAATAGAATGAATGCCAACCCTGCCAGCTGCTTATCTGGTTTCCAAAGCAAATATATCACAAAGCTTTAAGAAAGAAGACACCAAGTTCACATCAGAAAACATAACCATGGTTTTCTGCTTATACAATTTCCATCAGGAGTCAAGTTGACAGACATGGTATTTAATAAAGTTAAAACAATGTTTATGATTTTTTTCAAACTTTTAAAATTAATTCCTATCCATTGTACTGGATCAGCAGGACCCCTCATTTCTCAGCCACATTCGCTTAGCCTCCTGCAATATTATCTTCCCTCAGTTTCTCGAACGCCATCATCTCACTTTAACATTTTGTAGAGTCATTCCAAGAAATAGTCATATTAAGATTGTTTACATTTAGTTTTAAAACCATAATATGAGTTTTTGCCTTAACGTTTCCTGTATGAGATCCCATGTGAGAAACTTCTTTTAAAACTGAGAGCAAGAAAACTTTGTCTCATTCAAAGAACTAGTCTGCATTCTTCTTTCTTATGAGAATGTAACTCAATATGCTTTCTTCTTTTACTTTCACATTGCCAAAACTACGTTCAAGCACAGTAACTCTGTTAAATCTCATGGACAGCACTGGTTCACCAATTTTTATCTAGCCTTATTTATTTAGATTTATTGTATATATAAACCCTTGTATATTCAATAAGGCTAAAAGCATGCACTTGAAATAGAAGCTCTAAATGTCCTAAATATTTTTTAAACTTAAGAATAATTGAGAAGAATAAAGTCTGCCCACCTAGGCTATCTTTATTAGAACTAATAAAATAAAAGTTTGTAAACAATGCAAGAGTGTATAACATGAGTTTTTTTGTTGCTATTATAGCAATTGTATAACATGAGAACTTTCGCATAATCATTATATCCATAATTATTAATTTACTGACATATTTCTCCCTCTAGATTAGAAGCACCTTTAGGGTAGGGACTTTATAGTATCTATCTTGGTAATCCCAATGTTTAGAGAATGCCCAAACATAGTAGGACATCAGTAAATGCTGAAGGAAGGAAAGTATAAAGTATGAAATAAATGCAGAAAACTTAGAGTGATCTTATTTATCTTAGTATTTATAATAAGATCATGATACATTGTACAGCCTTTAGCATTACCAATTATCACAGACATCATAATGACCAAAAAACAGTGACAGAGACAACTCATTTTTCATCATATTGTAATTTTGAATCACTGTAGTTTCTTCTCTCAATGCAGCTTCAGCAATGCTTTAAAGCTTCAGCAATGCTTTAAGGATTCTACAGAACCAAAAGCTTTTAGAGCTAAATGCATCAATTACACATAATCTTGTGATACAATACTGCCATGAATCCTTAGTCATTCATCCTCAGCCCACAGACTGCCATCTGCTTATTTTGGGTGTACCTTGTTACAAAGAGAAAGAGGGAAAAAAATGGTCTTAAACTGATTCCTCTGAACTATTCTACTCTAAAGTATATTTTGGTTTGGAATATAATATTCTAATGTTTTCAATGCCATTATTGACATTAAATGTTAAAATTTCTTTATATAATCTAATCATTCTTATCTTTTTGACAAATTATGTTTAGATTCCCTTCTGTTGGTTCAAAAGGCAAAACAAAGAATTATCTGAACAAAGTTCTAATTTTAAATACTCAATTGACCGCAGTGCCTGATTTGATTTCTTATTGAGTTTATACTTTATAAAATCCTGCCATTGTAAAGGTAGGGTTTGGATTATTTACTCCATGTGGCAAGCTCTCAATGAAGTGAAATCTGTATAATTTAACAGTAGATGGGACAACAAAGAATGCAGCCCATCTTCTCAGACTTAAAAACCAGCAAAGGGAGAAATGGATTACAATCCCACTTGGTTCTGCTCACTTAGTAAGATTATTAAAATGACATTCTTTATGATAAACATATAAAGAAGGCTTAACAGTCTCTCAATATTTCCACCTTCTTTTTATCCTTGGATTTTTGAGGAGTGTGACTGCATCCAGATATCCAGAAAGTGAATGTTCGTAGTAACAAAACCAGTTAGAATAAGTCATCTAACTAGTGTCCTCCCCAATTCCATTTTTATCTCTTACCCTCTCACCTTTTCTGCATGGTAGCCAGAGTGATGCTTTACAAAATATGAATGAAATCACACTGAGGCCTTGCTTAAAGTACTTTAAGGTTATTTATTAAACTTGGAAATAAATCCCAACTCCCAACCTTACATTCTAAACTCCTACATGATGTTGATTTTTTCACACTTCCTTGGGAATCTTCATTTCCCCCTCACCTAGCATATTTCAGCCATATTAGCTTTCTTTGGCTCCTCAAATATGCTAGGCTCATTCCTCCCTTAGTGCTTTAGCATTATTTGGGATACTTTCCTCAGAAACTGTCTTGTTTTTATCATTCACAGTTCAACTTAAATTTGACTTAAGTGACCTCTGACAATGTGAAATGACAAAAACAACAAACAAACATAAGCATACATTATATAGCACCATATAGTACCTGATAATTTTGTTGTCTGCTTATTAGTCATTCATTCATTCATTCACTCAGTCACTCAAACATTATCTGTGTCTACTCAACAATACTATCCATGATAGCGAGGAACTTGGCTTGCTTATACACCCCTAGAACACTGTGGGCATTTACTAGGAATGCAATAGGTATTCACTGAATAAATAAACCATATTTTCAGTACAATTTTTTACACTCAATATAGAAGCAATCCATTTTTAAGGCTCTGCAGCAGATTTTTAAACTTGGATTGTAATCTTCTGGCAATTCAGAATTTTGTTGGACCACTCTTCCTACACATAGTTGTCACATATTTAGGATTTACTAACATATGTGTCAGCACACCTATGTTATAAAAATAAAACTGAGGTAGGAGCGTTAGAGAGTAGAGAGGACTACATGACAAATTAAAATACATATTTGTTATTTTTAGATTGTGATTATCTGGCAGCACTTTCAATCTAAGAACTATTAATAGGTAAATATTTTCATATGCAATTGCATAGATGTTGCTTGTTTTCATTAGCAGATGCATTGGAATTTAGGAAAATGAAGTGTAAATATATGTCTTTTAAAAACCTCCCTTTCATGATGTGCAATCATTTACTATTGTTCCAGATACATCATGTTTACGCTTTGCCCTATTCACCTGAGAACTTCAGGTTTCCAAGGAATGACATCTGTACATATTCCTATGCTTAATGGCCCACCTACATACCTGATGACAACCCTTAAGTACCTCCAAAAGCCTTAGCCATATGTATCAGGACAAAGTGAATACCTTTATCTTTCTCCTACAAAAAGTATTAAGAGAGATTCTGTTACACTATGTGAAACAATATATTCCACAGGGGAGAATTGTTTTTCTCAGAGTGGCTTCCTCTCATCACTCTGAGTTCAAACTTCAGCATCACAGTAACTGTGCTGATGTCTATTGAAATAAAGGCAGAGGAGGGAGACAGGTTCTTATGAGCTGAAAAGCCAACTATGTCAAAGTTGGAGGGAAAAATTGATATGGAAGGGAGGCAGCTAGGGCAGCCTGCTGCAGCAGAGGACAGATTGTAGCACAAGTATGTCCCTAATAACCTTGACTCCTGTCCTAAGCATGCGCTTTTCCCATTTCTACCATAACTGTAGTTAATGTAAGATATTTCCAATATCTCTAGGTTTTAGACAATGTAGCAATGCAAAGTTGTGTCAACAGCATCATGGAAAAATAGAATGGGGAATCCTGTAGCCAGCTACGTTGAAAAATAATTAGAGAGTACATCATTACTCACCAGTTTATCTGAAGAATACCCAATATTGCATCACATGTATCAGTGAGCATCGCCACATGAGAGGGAAATGGGATATATGCCCCAATGAATCTATCTTCCTCCCTTTCTCCCTCCGTCCCCTCATTCCTTCTTCCCTTCCTTCCACTATCTAACAAATACCTAATGAGCATGAACATCTACCATGTTGCCAGTCACAGAAGATACAGCATTGAACAAGACAGAAAAGGCCCCTCTCTCACAGTGAATTTGAAGACAGATAATAAATAAACAACAAATGAATAGGATAATTATATTTCGTGACATATGCAATAAATAAAAAAATCAGGGTGAAGGTATAAAATAATAATTGGAAGAATCCACTTTAGATGAGATCATCAAAAAGGGCTTCTGAACTGAGATATGAAACTTAAGAAGGATATAACCATGGAAAGAGGTGTTGGGAAAAATATTCCAGTCTAGGGGAACAAAAAGGGTTAAAAGCAGAAAATGTTGCAGTGTGTATGAGAACCTGAAAAGCGATCATGACTACAGCAAAGTCATCAGAGTTTGAGTGATAATAATGCAGGGGCCAGATATGGAGCCCAGGAATTATATATACAGCACTACTGATAAAGAGTCATATTTCTTCCTAAATGGCACACTACTGAGCATATGTGACTCAATCTGAATCACACGTGTAGCGTCTTAAAAATGAGACTTGAGCCAAAGTAATCCACTGTTGTCTCTAGTGACTATCACAGCAACAGCTACCTTATTGCTCTTTTAGTAACTAAAGCCCCCCCCCCCGCCACCATACACAAATACCCTCTACCTTATACAATATACAAAATTTAACTCAAAACAGATTAAGGAAGTCAAAACAAGAGCTCAAACCTTAAAATTCTTAGAAGATAACATAGGGGAAATTTTTCATGACCTTGTATTAGGCAATAGATTCTTTTTTTAAATTTTTTTATAAAAGGTATTTATTTGGGGTAGAAACTTACAGTTACCAGGCCATAAAGCGTAAGTTACTTCCCTCACCAAAGTCTGTTCCTAAAAGTTGTAGCAAGATGGCTGCCAACATCTGCAAGGGTTCAGGCTTCTTGGGTTCCTCTCTTTTCAGGGCTTGTTTCTCTCAGGGCTCAGCACCTCTGCTTGCTCCACAAGTCCAGCTGTATACTATCAGGCAAATGGCTCCTCTCTCTTGTGTGGGGGGGGAGACCTGCTGTGTCCAATTGAGCCTTCTTTCTTCATATATCTGCTTCTCTATGTGCTTACTTCCCAGGATCAAGGATCAAAACTCCAAACTCTGTTCTCTGCCATGTCTTTTCTCTGTGAGTCCCCACCCACCAAGGGCGCAGGGACGCAACATCCTACTGACATGGCCCAATCACAGCCTTAATCATTATTTTTTTTTCTTTTTTCTTTACTTTATTTTGTACATTTAATAATTGAAAATATAAACAATTAAAAACTAAACAGTAAATGCAGATGAATAAATATATACATTTCTCAATTAAATGTACTAGATACATATACAAATTTTTTTGAATCAAACAATATGTTACACAATATATTTGGTTCATAGTAACGCATTCATACAGTACTTCTCATTTTGTGTCTGGCTTCCTTCCCTCAACATAATGTCCCCCAAGTTCATCCATGTTGTCATGTTTTATGACTGCATTTCTTCTTAACAGCTGCATAATATTCCATCGTGTGAATAGAGCACAGTTTGTTTATCCATTCATCTGCTGATGGACACCTGGGTTGTTTCCAGCTTTTGGCAATGATGAATAATGTTGCTATGAACATTGGTGTGCAGATGTCGGTTCAGATCACTGCTCTCAGTTCTTCTGGGTATATACCCAGTAGAGGTATTGCAGGGTCATGTGGCAAGTCTATACTGAACTTCTTTAGGAACTGCCAAACAGTCCTCCACAGTGGCTGTACCATTCTGCATTCCCACCAACAGTGGAGAAGTGTTCCTGTCCCTCCACATCCTCTCCAACACTTGTAGTTCTCTGTCTTTTTAAGAGTGGCCATTCTGATAGGTGTGAAATGATATCTCATTGTAGTTTTGATTTGCATTTCCCTAATCATGAGTGATGTTGAGCATTTCTTCATGTGTTTTTTTTGCCATTTGTATTTCTTCTTTGGAGAAATGTCTATTCAAGTCTTTTGTCCATTTTTTAATTGGGTCATTTGTCTTTTTATAGTTGAATTGTAACATCTCTTTATATATTCTGGATATTAAACCCTTATCACATATGTGATTTCCAAATATTTTTTCCCATTGAGTTGGCTGCCTTTTCACCCTTCTGACAAAGTCCTGTGAGGTGCAAAAGTGTTTAATTTTGAGGAGGTCCCATT
>JAQZBX010057147.1:0-18031 GCA_029593785.1 Cabassous unicinctus
AAAGCCCGAGTATTTCAACTGCCCCTCCTCTCCTTGCCCCAAAAATGTCCAGTGGCCACCGGCTCCACCTCACTGTTACAATTTCTTCCATTGCTTGAATCACAATATGTCTACAACAGAACACCACCAAGTCCACTCTAGTCCACAGCTCCTCCCCCCATCCTGAGGGGACTTGGAAGGTGATGTCCACTCCACCTCCAAGTGAGAGAGGGCTTATTTTCCATGGATATAGTGGATAGGATTATCCTGCCTTCAGCTGCAGGCCCTCTCCATTCCCTGGGATGGCTGTTGCCCATCATTGTCTCCTCGCCAGGTTACTTGGATGAGTCCATTGAGCTGTAGGGTAGGAGTTGCAGCTCCACTGAGATTCCAGGCACAGCTGGCACATAGTTGGGCCAGAGGATACAGTCTCTGGAAGTACACCTAGAAACTCCTGCATCACATATAGGTTTGAGTAGAAGGGACTGATGGACCATGTGCAGGGATGAGTTGTTTGAGTCCAACTCTGTCACTCTCAGGAACACAGATGCCAATGAAGAGCCCACTAATTAGGCATCATTCTCTGGGGCTATCCCCACTTGTATAGGACCTGGGTGTCACCAGATCCCTTAGGGGTCCCTCAGTGTGGGGTGATATCCACTTAGGTGTTCTATGAGATCCTACTGAGGTATGCATAAGTATTACCTCTGGGATTACCTCCTGACCCTCTTTGAAGTCTCTTAGCCATGTGAACTCATTTCTCTTTACATTTTCCCCCTTTTATTCAAGGTCTTTTTCTGAATGTGTTGCCAGTTGGCACTTGGTATTAATCCCTCATTACCAGGGAGGCTCATCCCCGGGAGTCATGTCCCACGTTGGGGGGAAGGTAATGCATTCAAATGCTGAGTTTGGCTTAGAGAGGGGCCACATTTGAGCAACAAGGAGGCTCTCAGTTGGTAACCCTTAGGCACCCCATAACAGTAGGCTAAGTTTCAATTAGAAGAGCAAATACTCATAAGGCTAGTCCTCAATAACAAGAACCCATCAGTGGGCCATCCTGTAGAGGACTTTAATACACCATTATCACCATTAGACAGAACATCTCAACAGAGAATCAGTAAAGAAACAAAGACTTTGATTAGTACATTAGAGGATCTGGATCTAATAGGCATATACAGAACACTACACCCAAATACAGCAGGATATACATTCTTCTTGAGTGCACATGGATCATACTCCAAGATAGACCACATGCTAGGCCACAGAAAAATTCTCAATAAATTCAGAAAGAATGAGATTACACAAAGTAATTTCTCTGACCACAATGAAATGAAGTTGGAAATCAGTAAGGTCCAGAGAACCAGATTAGACACAAAGATATGGAGGTTAAACAACACACTCATTAAAAAAAGTAGGTCAAGGAGGAAATCTCAAATGAAATCAATAACTACCTTGAAATGAATGAAAATGACAACACAACATACCAAAGCCTATGGGATGCAGTAAAAGCTGTACTGAGAGGGAAATTCATAGCCATAAAAGCATATATCTAAAAAGAAGAATGAACTAAACTTGAAGACTTATCATCACACCTGGAGGGATTAGAAAAAGAACAACAAATTAACATCAAAGGAAGTAGCAAGAAGGAAATAACAAGATTAGAGCAGAACTAAATGAAACAGAAAATAAGAAAGCACTAGAAAAAATAAAACTAAAAGCTGGTTCTTTGAGATCAATAAAATTAACAAACCCATAGCCAAACTAACAAAGAAAAAAAGAGAGAAGATGCAAATATACAAAATAAGAAATGAGGAAGGGATATCACCACTGACCCCACAGAAATACAGAGTATCAAAAAAGGATATCTCGAAAAATTAAATGCCAACAAGAAGGATAATTTAGAGGAAATGTACAAATTCCTAGAAGCACACAAGCAGCCTACACTGATGAAAGAAGTAATTGGTGAACTTCAAAAACCAATTATAAACTCTCCAAACTAAGAAGAGCCCAGGAAAAGATGGCTTCATAGGTGAATTCTACCAAACATTACAGAAAGAACTAAGACCAATCCTGCTTATACTCTTCCAAAACATAGAAGTAGAAGGAACACTGTCAAACTCATTATATGATGCCAACATTACCCTAATACCAAAGCCAGAGATGCCACAAAAAAAGAAAATTACAGACCAATCCCTCTATTGAAACTAGGTGCTAAAATCCTCAACAAAATACTTGATAATCACATTCAACAGCACATCAAATGAATTATACACCAAGACCAAGTGGGTTTTATCCCAGGTATGCAAGGATGGTTCAACATAAGAATATCAATCAATGTATTACACCACATAAACACATCAAATATATGCACACCAATGTTTATAGCACCATTATTTGCTATTGCCAAAAGTTGGAATCAACCCAAATGCCCATCAACAGATAAATGGATAAACAAAATGTGGCACATACATACAATGGAATATTACTAAGCTGTAAGAAGGAATACAGTGCTAATACTTGGGATAACATGGATGAATCTTGAGGACCTTATGTTGAGTGAAGCTAGGCAGGCATTGAAGGATGAACATCATATGGCCTCACTGATATGAATTAGGTAACTTGAGAAGACTCAAAGAGCTATTGTCTGGAAGATAGGTTTATAGGAAAAAGAAAGGGAGAAGAAGGTTGTGAGCCAAGCCCATATGGATGTAATCTATGGTAAGGTTGCACATTGAAGTGATATGACAGGAGGATATGATATTATTGGGTTGGGTGATGCAGGTTTGACAGCTGGGGAGATTGGGGTCTTGCAGCATGTTTGGGAGAGGGACCAGGTGAACACTGTGGATTGGCAGTTATGTGGTTGAAAGTACAAATTTGGGAATGCTCTTATGGCAATATGACAAGGAAGGGTTACTGGTTTAGAGTGTTGGATGGGGGTGGTGGGAGAATTCAGGACAGGGTGCACCTGGAGCAAGCTTCAAAGGAGTGTGTGAGTGATCACTTTGTCATAATGTGTTATATCAGTGGGTGAGGACTCACATAATGATTGGGTAGCAGTTGGACTCCCATCCTGGGGAAGGCCAATTTGTTCAAAAACAGGGGCAGGAGTCTCTTGAGAGCATGGGTGGTTCCTAATAGGGAAGGACAAACCAGTGTGTCAAGACCTCAGTGTTGTTGCAAGTAACTATGAATCTTGTAATCTAGGGAGTGAAGCCAGATGGTCACCATGGGCTCTGAGGGGAAGGTGAGGGAGGTAAAGAATATATCTAACAGGTGTTATTTAGTTGGCAATGGAAGTATTCTACATGATTATGCAATGATGGACACAGGCCATGTTAAATATCATCAAAATTTATAAAAGTGTATGGTCCAAAATGTAAACCATAATGTAAATCATTGACCATAGTTAGTAGCTATGTATCCCTAATTGTATATCAGTTGTAGCAAAGGTACCATCCACATATAAAAAGGTATTAATATGGGAAGGGAGAAAAGGGGAAGATGTTGGGTATATGGGATTTCCTTGTGTTCTTGTATGAGTCTTTATTGTGACCTAAAACTTCTTTGAAAACAAAATAAGAAAAAGTATGACACTGGAGAATACATGGAAGAACATGCCACTGTACATACAGGACACCAGATATTACAGTGATGAAAGGCAAAATGAAAAATTTTTTTTAAAAAAGATTTCTCATTATTTTTTAATATCCCAAACTTTAAATATTATTTTAGTTTTAGTTTTTAAAACTTTATGTATTTTATTTCTTATATTTAAAATTATCAGGAAGCAGGTGTGGCTCAGTGGTTAGAGCCCCGTTTACCATATGGGAGGCCCAGGTTCGCGTCCCGAGGCCTCCTTGTGAGGGCACGCCAGCCTGAGCGGTGCGGTGGGCTGATGCAGCAACCTCACAGCAGGAAGCGGGTGTGGCGCAATGGATAGAGCACCCGTTTACCATATGAGAGACCCCGGGTTCGCTTCCAGGCGCCTCCTTGTGAGGGCAGGCTGGCTTGCTTGGCGCCATGGGCTGATGCGGCAAGACCTCACAGCAAGGGGGAGATAAGCAGACACAGAGAAGACACTCAGCGAATGGACACAGCAGCACAAGCAGCAAGGGGGGGATAAATAAATAAAATAAATAAATCTTTAAAAAAAATTAAAAAATAAAACTATCAATATTTCAGATTCCTATTAATTGTATTTAGCTATTTTATTGGCTTCATTTTTGGAGAAGCTTTGGATCACAGAAAGGTTACAACTGGGACAAGGGAGGATCATTGGTGTGGGGTGCCAGTGATGGTGGATACATGGGAGGAAGTTCACCTGGGCATAAATATAAGGTATATAATTATGTCCAAATGTTCATGGGGCATTGTTACAGTGGGTGGGGACTCACACAATAACTCAGAGAATATTGAATTCTCATCCTGGAGAGCTCTGCCACATTCACTAATGGAGCAGCAACAGTCTTCCAAGTGCATGGGCAATGACTGTTGAAGAAGGGTGATCCATTGATAGGCCCTTGATATTGATGACTATGCTTATGATCCTTTGCTCTTAAAATTGAAACTTAATCTATTGTTGTGGGGTGCCTAAGAGTTGCTTCCTGAGAGCCTCCTTTTTGCTTAAATGTGGCCTCTATCTAAGCCAACTCAGCATATAAATGCATTATCTTCCCCCTAGCGTGGGACATCACTCCCAGGGATGAGCCTCCCTGGCACCAAGGAATAGCTACCAAGCACCAACCAGCAATGCAACTGGAAAAAGACCTCAAATAAAAGGGGGGAAAGGTAAAGACAAATGAGTTTATATAGCTAAGAGACTTCAAAGTGAGTCAGGAGGTCATCCCAGAGGTAACCCTTATGCGCATTTCAGCAGGATCTCATAGACTGCCAAAGTGGATACTACCTCAAATAGTGGGGGTCATGAGGGTTCTGGAGACACCCAGGTCCTATGGTCAAGGCAGATAGCTCCAGAGTTGGTGCCTTTCCAGTGGGCCTTACTTTAGAGTTTGTGCTCCTAAGAGTGACAAATTTGTACCCAATTATGGCTTCCCTACACATGGCTCCTCTGTCCCTTCTATTTCAACTTATAATTGGTGCTGGAGTTTGTAGGTATACATCCAAGAGACTGGAGACTATGGGGTGTCTGTGGGCCAGCTGGGCCCAGAACCTTAGCGGAGTTGCAACACCTGCTCTCCAGTTTTTATTGGACTCACCCAGGACAACTAACAAGGAGGTGAGCACTGACAACCACCATATCAAAGAAATGAGAGAGCATACAACTGCAAGCAAGAGAGTCCCACCCATTAGCTGTATGGGATTGAAGCCTCCTCTCAATTAGAGGTGGAGTAGACATCACCATCCCAGAATCTTCAGGATTGGGCAATGAGCTTGGGACTAGAGTGGACTTACTGGTATTCTACACTAGACTTGTGATTCTAGCAATGGAAGAAATTACAACACTGATATGGAGGCAGTGACCACTGGAAGCTCTGGGGGCAGGGAGAGGGAAAGACAGTTGTAATATGGGGACTTTTTCAGGGCTTGGGAATTGTCCTGAATGACATTTCAATGACAGATATAGGCCATTTTATATAGTCACATAACATGCAGCACTGTGTGGAAGCAAGTGTAGACTACAATGTGAACTATGGTACATGCTCAGTGGCAAAGCCCCAGGACGTATTTATCAATTGCAATGAATGTACTAATGAAGGATATTGTTTATGTGGGAGGGTGTGGGAGGTTGGGGAGTGGGGTAAATGGGAATCCTTATATTTTTTGTGTAACATTTATGTAATCTTAGTATCTTTTAAAAAATAAAAAAATTATTACAATAAATAAAAGAAACTGTCCCCCCCCCAATATATATATAAAGAAATAAAAAAAATATATACGGGATTCCCATATACCTCATTCCCACCCCCTTTCATTTTCCACTATTAATAGCATCTTACATTAGGTGTGGTACTTTTCTTACAAGTGAACAAATATTGAAGCATTGATACCTACCAAGGTCTACAGTTTATATTATGGTTTATACTTTGCACTGTACAATTTTATAGGTTTTTACAAAATGTATAATGGTCTGTATCCTTCATTGCAATATCATTCAGAACAATTCCAATACCCTAAAATTGCCCTGTGTTCCATCTTTTCTTCCCTGCCCCCACTTCAAAACTTATGGCAACAACTATCATTATATAAATGTTACAAGTTCTTCTGTTACTACAATAATAAGTGTACTCTGGTCCATGGTTGGATTCTAACCTTATGTTTGTTCATTACTCAAACTTGAAAATTTTGGGATGGTGATAAATGTTCTGCTTCAGATTGAGAGGGGGCTTAGATATTCTGGCCAGATGAAAGGAACTGTTTTGCTTGCAGTTGTAGATACTATTTACTTTTTGGGATGGGAGTTATCCATTGTCATCATTTCATTAGTTTTCCTGGGAGAGTCTGATGAACTGCTGAGTAGGTGTTGGCTGCAACAACACCGAGATTCAGAGCTCAATCAGCATATGAACAGACCAAAGATTTGGTTCCTGGGACATATATTAATGAATATAGTGCTAATTATAGATTCAAATAAAAGGGGTAGAATAATCATGTATAGGGAAATTATAAATGAGCCTAACTCTATTACAGTTGGGAAATAGGTTATCATATATTCCAAGGTAAGGCCCAATAATGGACTGCTGATTTAATGGGGTGGGGTGCCTTGCCTATAGTCTCCAGATGTCCCTAGAGCCCTCAGAAACACTCCTGTTTAAGACTTGTTTACTGTGGCATTTAGTGAGATCTGTCTGGGAAGTGAATAAGCATGACCTCTGGAATGATCTCCCTGACCCACTTGGAAAACTTTTAACCATAAAAACTCTTTTGTATTCACTATTTCCCTCTTTTGGTCAATGGCTTTTTCCAAACACATCACTGGTTGGCAATTGCTAATAATCACTTGGTGCTAGGGAGTCTCAACCCTGGGAGTCATGTCCTACACCAGCGGGATGGTAGTGGAGTTTATATGCTGAACTTGGCTTAAAGAGATGCCACCTTTGAGTAACAAGAAGGTTTCCAGGAGGTAACTCTTAGGCAATAGATATTACCAGGATAAGTTTCAATTTTACAAAAAAAAGGTTCATAAGTGCAATCATTAATATCAAGGTCCTGAAGTATTGGTCTGTCCTCTTTCAATAGACATTCCCTATGTACTCTAGACATTCTTGCCACTCTATTAGAGAATGTAGCAAGACTCCCCAGGATGGGAATTTAATATTTTGTTGGTTATTGTGTGGGTCTGTACCCACTGAGATAACACCCCATGAACACATGAACAAATTCATATTCCATAGAAGCATTTCCTGGGTGCAAGCTTCCCCACACATCCCCCTGCCACTGACACCCTGCATCTGAGATCCTCACCTGCCATAGTTGTAACTTCTCTGTAATCTAAAACATTCCCAAAAACAAAGCCAATTCTTTTTTGCACTGTGCCCTTCATCAATGTAAGATCTGTTATCATTTATTTATATTTACAATTTTTTGTATGTTCCCCCAGTGTCTTCTTTTTCTTAAATGTATTTTTAAGAAGTTTTATGTTGCAAGAAAGTCACACTGAAAATATCAGAGAATCCCATATACCCCATCCTTCTCACATTTTCCCTTATTAATTACATTTTACATGAGCATGGTACACTTGTTACAATTGATGAACAAATATTGAAGCATTGGTACTAACCATGGTCAATGGTTTACATTGTGGTTTACACTTTACACTGAACAATTTTATAGACTTTGACAAAATCATGCAGAATAATTACATTGCTCTAAAAATGCTCTATGTTCTACCTATTCTTCCCTAACCCTCACCTCAGAACCTATGGTAACAACTAAGTTTCAATTTTTCAAGAATAATTTTCATAGTTACATGCATTAATATTGATGGCTTGCCATACTGGTCTGTTTTCTTCTATTAGGCATTGCCTATGTACTTTAGAGATTCTTTGCCTTCTATTTCAGAAAGTAGCAGGACTCCCCAGGATTGGAGTTTAATATTTCCTTAATTTTTGTGTGGGTCTCCACCCACTGAGATAACTTATGACAGGATGAATACATTCATATTCCAAAGAAGCATGCCCCAGGGGCACACTTTCCTGTATATCCCTCCTCCACTGAAGCCCTGCACCAATAACCCTCCCCTGACACATTTGCTAAAAGTACTTCCCCAAAATTGTAGTTTCAACCACAGACCTACAAATACCCAGAATTCACCTGTTCCTTCCTTCATCCCTTCCCCCAATTCCATGGATAGTCCAACCCAACTCCACACTCCGCTCACCCTCCCATTCCAGGACTGTCAAACGCACATCCTTAAACCAGCATCACCCCATCCACTTCCAAACCACCCCTTTCCACTTTCACATATGTTTTGTTCATATTGAACATCAGCTCACCACACTCTACATTCTTTCTGTCTGCTGAAATACTATCTTCCAGACTGTAGCTCTGTGAGTCTGCTCAATACCCTTAGATCATATCAGTGAGGTTATGTAATGTTTTTTCTTTAATGAATGGCTTACTTCACTCAACATAAGGTCTTTAAGATTCATCCATGTTGCTGTTTGTGTCAATACTTCATTCCTTCCTACAGCAGAATATTCCATTTTATGTATATGCATCTTGATAACAGATGGCTTATCCATCCATCTGTTGATGGGCACTTGTGTTGCTTCCAAATTTCAGCAATAGTGAATAATGCCACTATGTGCAATGGTGTACATATATGTGTTTATGTCCCTGCTTTCAATTCTTGTGGGATATCCCCAGCAGTGGGATTGCTGGATCATATGCCAATTCTATAGTAAGCTTCCTAAGGAACCACCAAACCATCCTCCACAATACTGCACTGTTCACCATTTCCACTAGCAGAGGATGAGTGCTCCCTTTCCTCCACATCCTCTCCTACATTTGTAGTTCTCTCTTTTTTTTTAATAGCCACCAGTCTAAAAGGTATAAGGTAACATCTCACTGTAGTTTTGATTTGCATTTCCCTAATAGCAAGTGATGTTAAGCATCTTTTCATGTGCTCTTTAGCCATTTATATTTCCTCTTTTGCAAAGTGTCCATTCAAATAACTTGCCAATTTTTAAAATGGGTTGTCTTTTTATTTTCAAGATGTAACATTTATTTATATATGCTTGATGTAGACACTTAACAGAGAAGTGATTCCAAAATATTTTCTCCCACTTAACAGGTTGCTTTTTCACTGTCTTGACAAATTCCTTTGAAGCACAAAAGTTTTAATTTTGAGGAGGTTCCATTTATCTCTTTTTACTTTCATTGCTTGTGCTTTGGGTATAGAGTTTATCAAACCATTTCCTACTATAGGAACTCATAGATGCTTCCATATATTTTCTCCTAGAAGCTTTAAGTTTTTGGCTCTTATGTATAGGTCTTTGACCCATCTTGAGTTAATTTTGTTGTAGGGCATGAAATGGTGATCTTCTCTCATTTTTTTGTTATGGATATCCAGTTCTTCCAGCACCATTTTTTGAAAATGCCATTTTGTCCCAGTTGAGTGGGCTTGGTGGCCTTGTCAAAGATCAGTTGACCATATAGGTGAGGATTTATTTCAGAACTTTCAATTCAGTTCCATTGGTCAGTATGTCTATCATTGTGCCAATAAGATACAATTTTGACCACTGTAGCTTTGTAGTATGCTTTAAACTGAGGTAGTGTGATTCCTCCAATTTTGTTTCCCTTTTTCAGTATATTTTTGGCTATTTGGGACCCCTTGCCCTTACAAATAAATTTCATAATTGGCTTTTCCAGTTCAGTAAAAAAATGCTGTTGTAATTTTTATTGCTTTTCATTAAACTATAAATCAATTTGGGTAAGACGGACATCCTAATGACCAATCCACAAACATGGAATATTCTTCCATTTATTTAGGTCTTCTTTGATTTCCTTTAACAATGTTGTGTAGTTTTCTATGTACAAGTTCTTTACAAATTTAGTTAAGTTTATTCCTAGATATTTGATTTTTTAAGTTGCTATTGTAAATGGAATTTTTTAAATTTCTCCCTCATATTGCTTATGTTTAGGGTACAGAAATGCTTCTGATTTTTGCATATTGATCTTTATCCTGCCACTTTACTGAACTCATTTATCAGCTCTAGAAGCTTTGTTGTAGCTTTTTGGGGGCTTTATTTGTATAGAATCATGTCATCTGTAAATAATGAAAAATTTCTTCTTCCTTTCCAATTTGGATGCCTTTTATATATCTTTTTGCATAAGTGTTGGAGTATGTACTTCTAACACAATGTTAAATAAGAGCAGTGACAGTGGGCATCCTTGTATTGTTCATGATCTTAGATGGAAAGTCTCTAGCACTTCACCATTGACTATTGAGAGTACAGAACTGTTGAGATGTTCTGTCTAATGGCAATAATAGTGTATCAAAATTCCCCACTGTAATTGCAGAGGCATCTATTTCTCCCTTCAGTTTTTCCATTATTTGCCTCATGTATTTTCACACGAGTTAGGTGCATGAATATTTATGATTGTTTTTTCTTCTTGATAAATTAATCCTTTTATTAATATATAGTGTCCTCCTTCATCTCTTTCAATACTTTTGCTTCTAAAGTCTATTTTGACCAATATTAGTTTAATTATTCCCATCCTTTTTTGGTTATTTTTTGCATGTAAAATCATTTTCCTACCTTTCACTTGCAACCACCTTGCATCCCTGGGTGTAAGGTAAGCTTCCTGTAGATAGCATATAGATGAGTTGTATTTCTTATCAATTCTGCCAATCTGCGTCTTTTGATTAAAGAGTTTAATCCATTAACATTCAATGTTATTACTCTCAAAGAAGTCCTTACATTAGCCGTTTTTTCTTTAGGTTTATATACATCAAAATTTGATTTTATTTCCCTTTTTATCCATTAAATTATTTTTAGTAGTAATCTTCCTTTGTATATTTTCCTCTCTCTCCCTCCTGATTTTTTTTCCCTTTCAACCTGCTGAAATCCCTTTAGTATATCTTGAAGGACAGTACTGTTTTTGATAAACTCTCTAAGTTCTGTTTTTCTGTGAATATTTTGAACGCTCCCTCAATGTTGAATGCCAGTTTTCCTGTATACAAAAACCTTGGCTTCAAGTTTGTTTCCTTGTTTGTTTTTAATACCTTTACTATGTCATACCACTGCCTTCTCACCTGCATAGTTTCAGGTGAGAAATCAGCACTTAATCTTATCAAGCTTCCCTTATATGTGATGGATCTCTATTCACTTGCTGCTTTCAGAATTCTCTTCATCTTGAGCATTTCAAGATTTGACAAGTATGTGTCTCAGGGTAGGCATGTTAGGATGTATACTGTTTGGAGTATCATGCATTTTCTGGATGTGTACATCCATGTCATTCAAAAGAGTTGGGAATTTTCAGCCATTATTTCCTCCAACATTCCTTCTGCCTTTGTTCACCTCTCATCTCCTATAATGGGATGTCTATAATGTGTATGTTGGTGTGTTTCTTGTTGTCATTCAATTTCCTGAGTGTCAATTGAATTTTTTCTATCTTTTTGTCTATCAGTTCTACTAAATGTGTGATTTCAGGTATTCTATCTTCAATGTCATTAATTAATTCCTCTGTCTGTTCAAATCTTCTGTTATTTGCTTCCAGCATATTTTTAATTTCTTGTATTATGCTTTTCATCACCTTCAAATCTGTTATCTTTTTATGTATGTTTACAATTTATTCTGTATGTTCCCCTAGTTTCTTCTCAATATCCTTTATTTCTTCCTTCACTCTGTTAAATTAATTCATGACATTTGTTTGGAAATCCTTGCTTAATTTTTCATTGTTCTGTGTCTCCTCTTGCTTTTAGTTTTTGGGTTTTTTTCTCCATTAGACTGGGCCAAGTCTTCCTGTTTCCTGTGTCAAGGCATAGTTTATCTTGATGGGCTTATTCAATTGGTTAGCTTCTCTTTCTACTCTAGGGTATTATTTTGTTTTGTTTTATGTTAAGGATCTTCTCTGACACTTGTTTCCACTTACTCTATATCCTTGTAATTTTCCACATAACCCCCCAAAACATTAAGTCCATAGAAAAGTAAAGAAAGAAGAAGAGAAAAATAATTTTTTAAAGAGGTGGCAAAGGAAACATAAAAGAACCAGGAAAAAAGAAATGAGTGAAAAATCATATAAAATAAAAAGGAATGAGAATAAAAAATATAGAGTAAATAAGTGGAAGAGGGAAAAATAGAATAAAATAAAAGACCAGAAAGATGAGAAGAAAAAGAAATGAAGGCTAAACAAGAGAATGTAGAATGAGAGAAAAGCAACAGAAGAGGGAAAAATTAAAGAAAGAAAAGAAGGAAGAAAAAGGAGAGAAAAGAAGGAAAAGGGAAAAAGAAATTAAGGGGGGAAAAACACAGAAAAAACAGGCCTCCCTTTCAGGACACTAGCAAATGTCTCAGGCTACTAGTGCTCCTCAATCAATCACACTGCAGCCCACACTCCACAGATAAGTTACCTAGGTATACAGAATATAATAAAGAATATATATAAAATATAAAATGGCAAATAAAAAACCTAAAAAATCTCAGTCTAGGTTCCTTGTCATGTGGCTGCTTGTCTCTCAACTCTTCTTTCCCCAGGTAGCCAGCTGTGTGCCTGACAACCTGCTGGATTTCTCTCTGGATCCATTCTCTTCTGGGTTGGCTAGGCACCTGACAGCTCCTGGGCTGCCTCTCCCCACCCTCCTTTATCCCCAGGCAGTTGGGTTTCTGATGATTTGCTGACTGCCTATCCTGGCTTCCCTCTCTCCTGGGCTGTTAGGCACCTCTCAGCCCACCTCCTAACTGACCCAGTTCCTTCCTCTCCCAGGGCTGGTGGGTGTGACAGCCTGCTTGATTAGCTTCCATCTCCTGTCTCCCTGCAGTCACTTCAGCACTGACTGGTATCTTTCATTTTATTCTTTTTTTTCTGGTCCACCCTCTCTCTCCTCCCCCCTACTCCTCTCTCTCTTTGAGCAGGCTGGGTGCTGGTCCAAAATCTGTTTTGCCCTGAAGCTCCATGACCTCAAGAGCCTGCTGAGTACCAGGATGCACCTCTGGCCCCAGGGGGTTTCTTCTTTCTCAATGACAGCTGAATGCTGGATTCCAGCCAAGTCACTTCCCTCACTTCCCTATCCCTTTGAGCCAGCTGTGTCTTGGCATACATACTCTATCTCCCACAGCTTCCCTTTACCCCATCCAACTGTCTCCACAATCCCTAGCTGCCTTCTCCAGCTGCCCCTATGGTGCTAAGTCTTCCCTTTTGTCAAGTAAACCTGTCTACCTTCCTGCAATTTCTGGAGGAGGAGTACAGCCTGCTATTCCCTACTCCACCATTTTGGATCAGAATTCTCTTTATCTCTGGCATTTGATATTCTGAATAGTAGGTGTCTCAATGTATATCTATTCAGATTAATTTTGGGGGGCTGCATTGTCCTTCGTGAATATTCATATTTATGTCTTTCAAAGGGTTTTTCAATCATCCCTGTTTCAAATCCTGCTGGGGGTAGATACTGCTCATTTTTTTGTGGCTTGGACAGGTTGAAACCTCAACTGTCCTCAAGACTGTAATCCAGCTAGTCTAATTTGTTAATCAACAGAAGTACTTTGTTGGTACCAGGCCACATCTCCTCCCATGCTTTTGGGAAAGAGAGCTATCTTGTTCTGCTCACCTGTTCTGACAAAACACAATAGGGGGTGATTGACCTTAGGAAAGGAAATTTCTTTGACATTGGTAGACAGGATCAGGATTTCCGATGGCAAAATAAGACTTTAGATCTCAGAAGATGCAGCCTTACCAAGAGACAAGGGCAAGCAGTCCCAGTACTGCCATCTGCCCTGTGCTATACTCTGAAATGATCAGATGGGAGAATGAGTAATGACACAGCACAGCTTGGAATTCTGAGGTTTCCTGTGCAGTTTGTAGTGCCTGAGGTGCTCACAGCTCATGGGTTGGTGTGTTCTGGCTCTAATTATCTTGAAAAGACATAGCTTGAAATTGAGATTCAAATCTTCACCTGAATCTCCAAGTATTGCCTGGACTATATTGAGAATAAGAATTACAACTTTGTAGAAATCAATGGAATAGGGAATATACCATTTTGAAAGAGAGCAGAAATTTCCCAAAGTTTATATAAATAAAATACTTATATATATAAAAAAAATCTTGGCTTCTACCGGAAGATGGTTCAAACTCTGCAGAAACGTTGAAAAGAACCATTTCCTTCAACCAAAGGCAAATTGGTACCCATGAGTAAAAAGTTTAAGAATTTGGTGGCATTTCTATGGATAGAATGGAATCTCAAGGATCTAAAAAGAGAAAGTGGTCACCACAAGAAAAACCTGGCTGAACTAGAGTTTGAAATCCACCTTTTGCAATTATCCTTTCTACCCACTATTCCTCACACAGCCCAGGACTGTAGCTGGAGTGGTCTGGACATCTCCAGGATCATTTGATCAGTGGTGCAGCAGTAGGAAGGATGAGCTCTGATGGTACAAGGATTCAAAATCAAATAACTTTGATTCAGGTTTACAAGAACTAACCCCTGAACAGTACCAAGCATGACAGTATATCTGATGTGTTTTCTGTCTTTAATGTACTTAAAAATAATTAAAAGATCAAAGGGATAGTCATACTCCAGTATCTTTAAGAATTTTCCTCCTATTTAGAATATTTAGCCATTTAAAGTAGTCCAATAATACATCATAAAACATTCCCAATAATAGAGGAAAAGTAATTATAGAGATTTTTTGTGTGATACAAAATTATAGATTAATTTACGATGGTGAAATTTTTGCTCCTTCATAGTCACAGAAATATCATATATTCATATTTACATAAACCCTCATATTTTCATTAGTGTTTTCTTTATGCAATTGTTATAATCTTATTTTTAAGATCAATTTTTAAACTTGTAATAGCTCTGAATATATATCATTTCAGTGAGTCTTTATTTCTTTCACCCTGCATTTTCTCCTTACCTTTCTTTTATTAATCTCTGAGTATAATTAAGGAAAAGAAAGGGAAAGGAAAAGAAATAAATTTTTTTCCAGAATATTTCTGCATTTAATTTATAAAACCTTAAATTCTGGAGGTCAGAGTGAAAAAAATATCTTAGGAGAAAGATGGCAAAGATGTACTGCATCCTTTATTTTCATGCATACAGAAATTCATATACAAGGGCCCATTGAGGCACCTTAATTTTAGAAATTAGAAGAAACAGAGGGAGGGTTAAATAGGGAGGGAGTGGCTATGGGGTAGGTCAAGGCAGAAAGACCAAGAGCAGTCTCAAAGAAACTTTGTAGCTGGGAAGGAGCAGCAAGTTGAGGATCTTAGAATCCATGATGACCAAGATAATGTCTGTTGCAAGGAGAAATAGAAATGCATAGTCTCACCCTGACAACATAGACCACTGTTACATTGACCCCAGCCTGGCAAGACCCCTAAACAAACAAGAACCCTCTTCTCTTCCAATAACAACCCTTCCTCAAATAAACACACACACACACAGAGAGACATGCAAACATATCACAAACCAATTTTTTATGTTGATGACATGTTTCATCTTTTAGTCCAATCCCCACAGTCATTCTGCAGACTCATTAGAAATTGAGCAATGAAACTACAATCCTATCTCTATAATTTCAAGTGAACAATAAGTGGACACTTCAGGTACTGCTATTTTACTAAAACCTGTGTGCTGCCCCAAATCTTTCTTTAAAATATATTTTATTGAAATGTATTCATAAAATATACAATCCATCTAAAGTGTATAATCAATGGCTTTTGGTATAATCTCAGAGTTGTGTATTCATAATCACAATCCATATTAGAGAATTTTCATTACTCAAAAAGTAAAAAACTCTTACCACTTAATAGATATCAAGTCACCTCTCAATGTCTCTCTCTACTTCCCCTGCCATATGAAACTGCTACTCTATATTAGTCTCTGTAGCCATTTGGGAATTTGATGTAATTATGAATGCAAAAATATAATTGGATCATGCTTGTAAACTTATCTGTTAATCTGGACATGATTAAGTTATGATTAGGGTGTTGACTGGGCCACATCAGTAGGGTGTTGAGCCCCACCCCTTGGTGGGTGGGGGAATCAAATATAAAAGGCAAGGCAAAGGACAGAGGGAGCGGTTTTTGAGAAGCAGTTTTGATGTTGGAGAGAAGGCCCCAGGAGAAGAGAAGTGAGCCATTCACCTGATAGTCTACAGCTGACCTTGTGGAGGAACCACAGGAGCTAAGCCCGGAGAGAAACACAGCCCCAGGTAGAGAGGAACCCAAGAAGCCTGAACCCTGGAAAACGTCGACAGCTGTCTTGCTCCAACACATGTCAATGGACTTTGCTGAGAGAAGAAACTTAACACTTTATGGCCTAGTATCTGTGGACTTCTACCCCAAATAAATACCCTTTATAAAGACCATCCCATTTTTGGTATTTCACATTAGCACCCCTTTGGCTGACTAAGAGCATTTGGTACCGAGGAGAGGGGAAGTGCTTTTGCGTATACCAAAATGTTGGAATGGTTTTATAAATAGGTAAGGGGTATTTTTTGGAGGAATTGTGAAAAGCTTGATGGAAAAGGCCTAGATCACTTTGAAGAGACTGTTGATAGTAATATGGATGCTAAAGAGACTTTCTATGATGCCTTAGAAGTAAATGAGGAAACTATTATTGGAAACTGTAGGAAAGGTGATCCATGTTTTAAAGTTGCAGAGAACTTAGCAAGATTAACTCCTGGTATTAGATGGAAGACAGAATTTTAAAATGGCGAACTGGAGCATATAGCTGAAGAACTTTCCAAGGTAAACTCAGAGAATGTGGCTTGGCTTCTGCTTGCTGTTTATAGCAAAATACTAGATGAGCAAAATACATTAAGGACTGAACTTTTGGACACAAAGAAAACAGAAACTGATTCTGGAACTTCCAAGTTTCTGGAAATCAAATTCCTAGATGACAATGCCCTATTTGAAGACTTTACTAAACTTGGAACTTGCAAATCAGAATTGAAGTTGCAGTTATCTCAGAAAGACTTGTGGAAAGTCTTACTGTCTGATGGCATGGACCCCTGCTTCTTGCATGCTAAACCAACAAAGTTTTTGAGAGAGGTGTATGAACAAAACCACTGTCAGCTTGGACAAAAGAGGACATGGAAAGGAGAGATTGAAGGAGAAACAGATTTAAGAAGAAAACCATGGAAGCAGAGATCTGGAACTAAGACATCTCCTTGGCCCAAGAGAGGAGCCCCACCCATGTGTACAGAGAGGGTAGATGTCCCCACCCAATGTTCTGGGAGAGTTTCACCATCCCAGGGTACAGAGAGGTTGGAGCACATTCCTCAAAGATTAGGGCAGTTAAGGTCAACACCCCATAGGTCTGAGGGGGATACCTGTCCCCCATGGATTAGAGAAGGCCAGGTGGTCAACCCATTGCTCTGAGAGGGTTGAACCTGTATGCCAAAGGTTAGAGAAGGCCAGGTGGTCAACCCATTGCTCTGAGAGGGTTGAACCTGTATGCCAATGTTTAAGGGGAATGTTGTCTTTACCTCACTGTACTAAGGGGGCTAAGACTCTAACCCAAAGATTGGGTAAGGTGTGGCAATCACCCCAAAACTCTTGGAGGGTGAGTTCTAGCACTTGGTCGACACCCAGATGCTTGATGAGGGTGGAACCAAGAAAATTGCCATTGGGCAAGCCTGTGGAAAGGGAGGGTTCCCATGTGGCCCCAAGGAGAAGAAACCATCTTCTTAAGAATGACTCTCAGACTTTGAAATCGAATGGAGGGTGCCCTGCAGGTTTACTGAACTGTAAAGGATCCATGACTCATGTTTAACATCCCAATTTCTCCTTATGATATTGAAAATGTTTATCCTTTGTCTTTCCATTTGTGTATTGGAAGCAGTTAAATGGTTTTGTAAGTTTCAGATGTCTACAGCAAACGGAATTTTGCCTGAAGACAAACTGTATTTCCTTAAACTGC
>JAQZBX010057148.1:0-18029 GCA_029593785.1 Cabassous unicinctus
GATTATAAAGTAGATTCAGTTCTCCCTACATTCATGCCCTTTGCAATGTGACATAGCAGCACCTTTCATCAAGCAGTGGATTCTGTTTCCCCAGTTCTAGAGCCTGGGCTCGCCTTTTGATTTGTTTTGCCAATATAGTGAGGCATAAGTGAAGGTTTGCAGGGTCCACTTATTGTTGTGCAGTAGTCATTGTCCCTGAGACCCACAGTTCTTTTAGGGCCCACAAAAATATGTTAGCTTTAATTTCTTTTAAAATCAGAAGAAAAATGAACATCATAATGAATATAGAATAATGAATATGGCCTGGATTATTTCATCTTTTTTTGTAGTTATAAAACATAGTTTTTAATACTTTTTTTTTTTATGGAGAAAAAAGCCCAGGGAGGCAAAAGTGTCTAACTTCACAAAAGTGATCATGAAACCTGATAGTGTGTCCACTTGAGCCTACGCTTCAATTGGCCCTGCTTTCTCCTGCTTATTCTATTGGAATCCTGCTACCACCGTGAAAATATGTACTCGAGGGTGAGAGACTACGTGGGGCAGAGCTGAGTCATCCTAGCTGAGGTCCCAGACATGCAGAGAGACCAGCCACAACCAGCAAAGCCACATGGCCAACTCATCACTGATAGACATATAAGCGAGCTCAACCAGGACCAGAAGGATCTACCTGCTGACCTGGCTCAGGACCAATAATACATGCTTATTTTTTTAAGCCACTGAGTTTGGGGGTTGTTTGTTATTACAGAAGTAATAACAATTACTATTACTAACACTAAGTAATAATTAGTGGAACTGAAAAAAAATCCTAGAATGCAACAAAGGGAGACCAAATGAAATTATGAAAGTGAAAGCATAGAAAATAAGAATACAAAGCTCTAAGATATATCTATTTGGAGTTCAAACAGCAGCCATAGAAAGACTGTATTTGAAGTTATGATCACTATATTTTTCAGAATTGATGAAGCACAATAAATCACAGCTAGCAAATAAAAAGAATTCATTTCTAGATAAATTAAAGCAAGATGGTAAAATATCAAAACCAATAGATATATTTAAAGCAGCTAGAAAGAAAAGAAAGATTAAAGCAGGCAGACTAAGAATTTAAAAGCTTTCTGGTACAAACTCCATGCAAATTCCACGTAGTCCATGCAAATTCCATGCAAATTCCACCTAGTCCTTGCAATCTTCCCTAATAATTCATATGGGAAGGCTTTATCTCCCTACTGATATTTCAGGATACTCTGAAAATTATGATTTTTCAGGACACCCAGGAAAATTATGGGATAAATGTAGTATTTATCCATAATTCTTTGTATTATGGGTACTTCTGCAAGGCTCAGCCTTTCTTTCCTTTTCTTCTTATTTTTTTGTAAAGAAGGAAATACTTTTAATACAAAAGCATTTTGAAAAATTGTAGTAATATTACTTCTTTGTTATTTGTTTGGGGGAAGTTAGTCTTGTCAAAATATTTTCATTTCTTTCACATTTTCTGACAACAATATTTACTTTGTCAGAATCTTAAAAGATGTGATTATATAATGGTTACACAATCTTTTACTAACATTCCCCAGTATATAGTCATGTTTAAAACATGTTAAAATTCTAGCTAATCACAATATACCCATATAGAGTGCAGATAAAGTAAGCAGTAAAATGTGTCTAGAAGAGGAGCGCTTGCTAAAGATGCTTTTAAAAAAATCTCAATATGCAAGTCTTAAATGTATGTTTTATTGGACAGTAATTCTCCCTATTATATAGAAGCTTACATCTATCTTTCTATCTTCCCAATATATAAATTTTGTAATTTGGGGTAAATATTTGCATAAATAAATATTGGTAGTTAGAGCTGGATGCTCCATGAGATTCAGGTTCAATTTCTTTGACAATTTCTTCATAGGTAATGTATACTTCTATCAGGAGATATATAATGGTATTGTCTTTCACTTTGTGACATTATTGGTCATCAATGACTATTGCTAGATAAATTGTTTCATTAGGGGTAGCAAAATGGTGGTATTCTAATTTTATCGTTTATTCTTCATACATTAACTGGAATACTTCTATGAAGAGAGGATTCCCCTCATCACTTTTTGCCCCCCCCCCAAGGTACAGTTCATATAGAAAAGATAGGATAAATGAATGATTCTTTCCCTTGACTTATAAGTTTTCCAAATAATAAGTTTGCTCACTAGCATCCTTAAACATGACCAATTACATGTTTTTAAGTATCATTATGGTTTAATGGATTTAAAATATATGATATGTTTACCCCATTCTAGTTATAACCCATTTTGATGCTCCAATTATTCTAGTTTGGCCAATGAACACCTATTCACGTTGGTTCCTGAGTCCTTTTGACACAAGCTTTGTTGTCTTTTATAGCTTCCTAGGCCACAGATTTTTAATCTGTATCATTTTCAAAGAATGTGAAGCATTAGAACATATATTCTTTTATATATGTATATATATATATATATGCATACATACAGATAGGTTGATCTAGATATATAGAGATATGCTTTACTTGTTATATCTCTATCTATCTATCTCTGCCCATACAATAGTGGAAATCACTTCCAGGTGGATTAAGGTTACAAATGAAAAAATTTTAAAAGTTAAAAATTTTTAAAGTTAAAAATTTTTTAAGTTAAAAATGAGAGTGACAGAGTTGGACTCAAATAAGTTCTCCCTGCACATGATCCATCAGTCCCTTCTTTTCAAACCTATAGGTGTACTTCTAGAGTCTGGAGCCTTTGGCCTGCCCATGTGCCAGCTGTGCCTGGAATTTCGGTGGAGCTGCAATTCCTACTCTACAGCTCAATGGACTCACCCAAGTCACCTGGTGAGGAGATGATGATGATGGACAATGGCCATCCCAGTGAATGGAGAGAGTCTGCAACTGCAGGCAGGATTATCCCATCCATCTTATCCATGGGCTATAAGCCCCCTCTCACTTGGAGGTAGAGTGGACATCAGCATCCCAAACTCCTCAGGTTTGGGGGAAGAGCTATGGACTAGAGTGGACTCACTGGTATTCTCTTGTAGACATATTGTGATTCAAGTAATGGAGGAAATTACAACAGTGAGGCGAGCCAGTGGCCACTGGACACTTTTGGGGCAGGGAAGGGAAAAGCAGTTGTAATACAGGGGCTTTTTCGGGACTTGGGAATTTTCCTGAGTGACATTACAACAACAGATATAGGCCATTTTAAATCAGCATATACCATACAGAATTGTGTGGGAGAGAGTGTGGTCTACAGTGTGGACTATGGTCCATGCTTAGTGGCAAAGCCCCAGGATGTGTATATCCATTGCAGGTAATGTGCCACACTAATGAAAGATGTTTTTGTGGGATGTTATGGGAGGTGTGGAAGGTGGGGAACATGGGAATCCTTGTAATTTTTGTGTAACGTTTACGTAATCTAAGCATCTTTTAAAATATATATTTTTTAAAAAATTAAAGGGAATATTAAATCCCTCTGTTATTCACCAGGCATTAAGGTGAAAATGTCCATCAACTAAATTCCACTTCCCCTAACTACCATGTATATTGTGACACAGTATATATGTATATATCTACAGGAGAACAAGGAGAAAATACGCCAACACTGTTTCCTCTTTGTGGGCTGAGAAAAAGGAAACTGAAAAAACCGTATTAAAACATTGCAACATATGGCCAGATTTGGTCTATGTAAAAAATAATTTATGTGGGTATAGGGAGGTGGGGAGAGCGGAGGAACAACAGGATTTTCTGCAGTAGATTATAGCATTGCCTTTTAAAGAAGAAAAAACCAATTTCTTCCATGCCTAGGACAGTATGGAGATGAACCCTCTGAAAAAAGGCAAGTCAGGATGATTTTTAACCAAAGGATTCTTCTGAAAATTCTAATTTCATACGATCAGTTCACCAAAAAACAAAATTATCATGGTTTTTATTGTTTGTCATGTTAAGACTGGATAATTGGCATCTTATTGTTTGTGCAGGATAAAAATATTACAGGAAGAACACCATGTGACTTTCGTACCTCTGGGTTCTCGTGGGAACAAGAAGGTTCTTCTTAGCTAGAGGGAAAAAAATATTCAAACACCCTAACCACAAACTCACTCATGACCGTTCTCTTCTTAAAAGTGGGAATTGAGAGAATTTTACATGTTTGAAATATTTTTTCCAAAAGTGTTTATTTTTCAAAGTAAAACAGGGAAACTGGAATATTTATTACAATTTTTGTCATCTTTTTTGCCTTGATTGAGAGACTGTGGTGTTCAGAAAGAAGTACAGTTGAAGCTCCCTACTGTGTAATCTGCTCTGCCTTAGTTATGCACATTCTTGTTACTCAGGTAGACATTTATCAGTTATTTGTGGTTGTGAAGAATAATAGTAGTAACATTTATTGAGTACTGTATTAGTCTCCTACTGCTGCTGTGACTAATTACCACAAACTTGGTGGTTTAACACAACACACACTTACTATTTTACAGTTTGGGAGGTCTGGTGTCCAAAATGGGTCTCAGAGAGCTAAAATCAAAGTGTCAGCAAGAGTGAGCTCCTTCTGGAGGCTCTAGGGGAGAATCCATTTCCTTACTCTTTCTAGCTTCTAGACACTGCCACATTCCTTGGCTCAATTTCCTGCCTCACTGTGATCTCTGCTGCTGTGGTAATATCTCCTTCTCTGTTTCTGGCTCCCCCATCTCCATATTTAAGTGATAAGGACCTTATGATTATATCGTGCCCACCTAGATAATCCGGTATATCTTTCCATTTGAATGTGCATAACTTAGTCTCATCTGCAAAATCCCTTTTGCCGTGTAAAGTGGCATGTATAAATCAGGGTTCTCCAGAGAAACAGAACCAATGGATACTTGCATATGTTATATGTATGTAACTATTGAAAGATTTATTATAGAAATTAGCTTACATGACAATGAGGGTTGGCAAATCTGAATTCTGTAAGGCAAGTCACATGTTGTAACTTAATGATGGTGATGTCAAATATCTCAGGAGAATCTGGCTGGCTAAAACAGAGAGTGTAATTCTTCCTGACTTCTGAATCATCAGTTATAGCTTTAAGACTTCCAACTGATTGGAAAGGAGACTCCCCTCCTTGCTGAGACTCCCCTCATTGATTATTGATGAAATCAGCCATAGAAGCTATAAACTGACTATAATTTCTAATCCATCTAAGAAATACCCTCACAGTAACAATCAGGCTAATCCTTGCTTAGTAGGTTGGATACCATAACCTACCCAAATTAACCATCACATGGCATATTCACAGATTCTGGAAATTAGGACATGGACATCTTTGGGGTCCTTCATTCTACTTACTTTGTACTGGGTGCTCTTCTGAACTCCTCATGTGTATTATCTCATCAAATCTGCACAACAGCTGATTAGATAGTGGGGCTAAAACTATTATTATTCCCATTTTTAAGATGAGGAAACTGAGGGGCAGAAAGGTTGCACAACTACAAAATGATGGAGCTGATATGTCAGCTACCCAGGCTTAAGGACCCAAACTTTAACCTTTAAACTATACTGCCTTGTGAGAATAAAAATAGCTTGAAAATTGAAAATCATAGATGTCTCCAAACTCCATTTTAATCAAAAATGTCAAATGAGTGAAGCACTTTTATAAGACCTGCAACTAAAAATGACACCTCCTGTTCTAATTCTCCATCAATTACTCAACAATTGTATATTGAATTCCCAGAATTATGATAAATGTTGAGAATCACAAAATCAGTGTCTTTCAAAAACTTACTCTGAAAGGCAAGCTAAATAGGAGAATTGGTCAGGGACATGGACAATCTATAGACGAATATCCATGTCTAGGTAACATGTGTTTATTCATTCTTAACTTCCGTTATAATAGAAAGTATTTCATAGTCAAATTACTTTTATGTAGAATTATGACTATACAATAGAAATGCCTTTTGTGACATTTGTTTGGACAACTTGGTCAGTCATTTTTTGCCCCCCTGAGTGGAGAATGAGACTGTTTCAAAGAGGCCTTGAACTAATTATTTTCATATCAATTCCTTTCCATAACAGAATAATAGAATCATATTTTATCATCATTCATGAGAAAGTGTTCATGGGAACAAAAGGTATTGTGTAGAAGACCAGATATTCAAATTATTAGCAACATATGAGTTTTATAGTCTACAAGACAATGATAAAGGAACAGATATATTAAGCCAGATAATGGTATTTGGGTTTTGGGGTCTGTGTCCCAGAGAGAGAGAGAGAGAGAGAGAGAGAGACTGAGAAAATTCTTATTAGCTTATTTTACAGTCTTACAACGGCTACCATTCTTGGAAAAAAGGGATATTTGCCCTGAAGCTCTCAGAGATGAATTATGCTATGTTTGACTTAAAAACAAATGATAGTTGGGGAGTGGATATAGCTCAAGTGGTTGAGCACCTGTTTTCCATATATGAGGTCCTGGATTCAATACCCAGCACATCCTAAAAAAAAAAAAATGATAGAACCTGTTCATCTATAAACTCTAAACTGATTAAATATTCTTCATTAACTCTTATATTTGGGGCAAATAATGTGGGTTTTAATCACTCTATTGCATTTTGGGGTTTTCTTTATTTTTCTGGGGTTGTGATATTCTTTACTTATTTCAGCCACCTACCTTTTCTTCAATGTTTATTTCAAACTCTTTTTTCCTTAAGTTTCATAGGGGCTGGTGTTTTGTTTTGTTTTGAATTTTTATTGAAAAGCAGTGTTCTCTTAAAATTTTCATAATTTTCTCCATTGTAATCTTCCTTTGAGTCTTCATGGAAATTCTCCCTTTCCCTATGCTACATTAATTTTTTTTCTGTTTACTCTCCTCAAATAAGGAAAATCTACCCAGACATAGTAGATTGAAGTGGCCACAAATTCTTTGAAACTTTTCCCATCAAGAAGTTGAGTCTATTTCCCCTCCCTTTGAATCTGTGCCAGCCTATGAATGCACTGACCAAGTCAACTGTGTCAGTTCTGGGTCTAGTCTTTCAAGAGGACTGGTGGCATGCTATTTTTTCTCCTGGAGTCCTGTAAGCAATCAGACTCTGCTGAGGGTGACATGTGGTGAGGAAGTTCAAGTTAGCTGTGTGGAGAGCCAGTTTCCAGATGCTCCAACTCCCTACCATTCAAGTCATGCCACCTGAAGCCAGTCTTCCAGCCAGCCCTGCCAAGGTGCAAGGCAAAATGGAGAGCTGTCTCATACTTCAGACTAGTCATCAGCTAAACAGCACTGAGTGAATTTCTCAACATCCTTAAGGAGATCCTTAATACATTCTTAATCTTTGCATAATCTCTGATGGCAAAAAGAAATTGTCTAGTGGAGTGTATTAATCACTGAAAACTAATCACTATAATGAATAATCCCAAAGTCTCCCAACTTAACACAAAGATTTATTTCTCCCTCCCATCACAGTTCAGTGAAGTTCTGCAAGAGCTTCTCTGCTGCACACAGTCTTGTAGGCACACTAGCCTCCTTCTTGCTAGTGTTTCTTCCATTCTCTAGAGTCTTATATCCTTCATTGGAGCTTCTGCATTTGGCCAGCAGACAAGGGAATTGAGAAAGGGTGACAGATAGTGCAGAGGATTTATGGTTAGGCTTTCAGGTGGCTTATATCACTTTGGGCCACTTTTCATTAACCAGAATGCAATCCAATGAATGCATCCCTCTGTGAAAGTTGGAAAATACAGTCTAGCTCTGTGCTTAAGAGGGCAAGGAACTGGGGGTTGGTAAGCACACAGCCATCGCTGCCACTTAAGGCCATGTTGGCATGGGATGGCATCTTCTCCTGAACTGACTATTAAGTTTTACAATATGTAAGCAAGTCAGATACAGAAGAGGGTACTTTTTGTCTCTCTGATTACAAATCCCAGAAGTAATGATAATTACATGTTTTTCTCTCCACATGCTACCTACTTAGACATGAGCTGATGTTGTCAGGGAAATGAGGAGAGAAGAGCACTGGACTCTGGCCAGCTCAGAAATCAGCTGCCTGGGATTTTTATCAGAGGTCAAAGACTGTAGCTGAGTCAAAGCCACATCATGTCATCTTTCAGCTATATATTTTTTTATGATTTGGTTATTCTGTCAAATCCAGCAAAGCTGTAATCTCCAAATTCCCATTAATTTGGCCATGAACTTCTCTTTAATTTTTAATATTACTATCAGCTTCAGTATGTGTATGTATGTGCAATTACGTGTGTTATATGTATAAATGTGTGTATGTGTGTGTGAGAGCTTGACTTCATAGATATTTAGTTGAAAGTTAGGAAAATCATCATGTATAACTTGGCTGCTATCATGCTAATTGAAAGTTCTCCTGCTTTGCTTGAATTTTAGTTTGTTGCCTATTGTTGTTACATTTTTTCCCCAATTTTCTGACATTCATTCCCAATTTAAGCTTTGTGTTCAATGTAAACAATTAGATCATGAAATCCAAGATTTGTGTTTCTTCAAGACATTAATCTGCTCAGTAAAAACAAAATCAAGGACAGATTTTATAGCAGAGACAACAAGTGCATGATCTGTTTTCTGCCCTTGTACATACCTACCCACATCTCAGATATAACTGTTTGATGCATGCAATCATTACCACTGGGTCTCTATTGCAATTTCAAAATCCTTCTCAAATCATTCAACTAGTCAGCTACTGCCAATCAGCATGAGCTAGTGATATGAAATCTGTATGCCATCAGTGGTATAGAATGATCTTATTGAGTCCAAATGGTTTATTCAGTTAACAAGTATGTGGCCTGAAGTTATGTATCCCAGAAAAACTTGTGACTAATCTTAATCCATTCCTGTGGGTGTGAATCCATTGTAAACAGGACTTTTTGATGAGGTTACTTCCCTTCAGGTGTGGCCCAACTGAATCAAGATGGGTCTTAATCCTATTATAGAGGCCTTATAGTGAAGGCCATGTAGAGAGAACCCATGGGAGCAACCAGAATCTGGAAGTCAATGGAACCCGAAAGAGACAGAAGAAGATGCCACCTTGAACATTGCCATGTGATAGATGAGCCAAGGAACCCCAAAGATTGCTGACCAGCCAGAAGATATCATCCCTAGGAGGAAGAAAACCTTCTGGCCCCTGAAACCATGAACCCATAAACTCCTGTTATTAAACCACCCATTGTATGATATTTGTTTTAGCAGCCAGGAAACTAAACACAAGTTTTATTAATAAGAGATTACTACGTGGCAAGTACTGTGATCTTTGCTAGAGATAAATGATAGAGAAGAGCCTACTCCACCTTATCAAGGAACACACCGCCTATTGGTAGAGACAAATAAACAAAATTAAAACACAGAGTAAAAAACAGTAGAGGGGAAGTATTCCCAGGCTGCCATGGGAAACCTGGACTGAGCATCTACCACAGTGCTGAGAATCAGGAACAACCTCTTGGAGACAACAGAGACGTGAGGATGGGTGGGAACCGATCAAGTGAAGAGGGGTGGAGCCAGCCAGGTAATCCTTACCCTCATCTCATTTACCTTATTCCTCTTTTTAACCCCTTGGGAAAGTCTCCTGGGGTCACCTGTGTCTAATTCCTCAGGTTTGAAATGGAAACACGAATGCCAGAAACATTATTATCTCACCATGAATCACTTCTCTTTGATTGTGGTGTGAAAGAGCAAAGCAATGACATAAGCTGGCTGTGGGTTTCAACGTGAGAATCCTCCAAAAAGGCTTCTTGCTCTTCTTTCTTTTTATAGCACTCTGCCCTCCATTTCCCCTTTGGTGGAGGTGTTCCTGGAAACAAGTTCTTCAGTCCCAGCCAGCTTTTCTGAACTATGTTACCTTTGGCCTCATACAAGATACCTATAGCCATCAAAGTCTGTTTTTATTTGTCATTCCAAAAACAAAGAGATTTTGAGACCTCAAAACAGAAAGCCAATTTTTTTATACTCTCCTTACTAGAGTAAATCTTGATTTTATAACCACATGAAAGGACATAAAGACATTTGCTTTGGGAGTATTTCTAGTTTACAGGATAAATTTTTTCCAATAGTTTCCTCATGAAAGTGGCCATGGATGGAGGTTGGAAGAAACAGCAACATATAAGGACATTGCAAGGATCCACTGCCCACAAACTCCTTCCTTCTTTGCTCTCAGCCTAGCATGTTGTCAAAACTTCTTTAATTTAATGTTGTTGCTTTTAAGTTGCCCCAAAAGTCTGTTACTAAATTGAATCCTACCAGGTCCTGGTAAAATTTTAGCAAATCAGCTTCTAGGTATATTCTAGCTTAAATGTCTCCAGTGTATGTGTGTGTGGGTGTGTTTAAATTAGCTGTAACTAGCAGAGAACTCATCTTCAGAAAATAGAACATAGAGCACATATTGTCAGGTAGGAAATGAATGAAAGGATTTGAAACAAAATGCACCACCTGAGGAAGACATTTCTGAGTGGGTAATTTCAGTTATACCCTCTGTTAAATATTAATGTACATTAAAACAAGTCAAAATCATAAATATATAATGATAAATGAATTATTACAGGTTTATAAGCTGATAAGACACACGAATATCTTTCATGTTTAAGTTAAATATCTCCTCCCCTCACTTGCACTACCAAGGGCATTAAGTGCTTAATTTTCATGAGAACTTATCCATTATTGAAAATGAGCAATACCTGAATTTTCAATGTGGATCAGAATATCTAAAGAAATAACTCAACATGGGGTGTCTAAACCCTTACTATGTTCTTACTTAAATGATTTCTAGTATAGAAAATATTGTGGTCTCTAATAAAAAAAAAGGTCTTAGCATTTCCTTGCTTTCCCCCTCATGTCTTCCTGCCCTCCCATCCTCCCCCCTCCCTCCCTCCCTTCCTCCCTCTCTCCCTCTCTCCCTCCCTCCTTCATTCTCTCCTTCCCTCCCTCCCTCCTTTCCAGTCTTCTTTCCTTCTTACAATGCTAAGCCAGTTACCAGGGATATGAATATGATTAGGATACAGGGCCAGCCCTGAAGGAGCTTGCATCTGTTGTGGAAGGCCAACCTAATCAAAGCAATGCCATACAATGAGAATTTTGCCATAGTAGAGTTTTATCACAACACAGAGAGGGTCAGGAGAGGAATTTGTTGATTCCACCTAGAGAATTCAGGGAACTGATTATTTTGTAGGTAGCAGTCAATATAATTGACTTAAATTATATTGCAAAACCGTAACTGTTAAATACCTGAAAGGCAGGGCAAAAATGTTCTAAGAGCTTCCTTAGGCAGAGAAAAATCTCACTGGCAAATAGTCAAAACTATAGCATACTGATGACATAGAAAGGTATCTGTTTGTCTGTCTGTCTAAATACACACGTACATAGAGGTAGTGGAGGAAAAAGCAGAGGAGGAACAGGGCTTTGAACCCCCAGCAGCACTTGAGAGTCCATCACCAGAATCTCCAGACAGGGAATAGATGCACCCAGCAGAGGCAGCAAAGCCAGGAGGCAAAAAGCCTGAAGGGAAGGCTCCTCCCTCACTTTCCCAGAGCACCACGTCTTTCCCCAGCCAGTAGTTCCTGACCAGTCACTGCAGACTCCATCTCCTGCCATCTGTGCAGTCCAGTGTTCCTCTCCAACCTCCTAGATCTGCCCTTGCTGGTATTTGGGGAGCGTAATCTCCTGGTAACAGGCGCCCCTCCAGTGCCAGGGCCACCCCTCAAACGGAAGCATGAGGATGGCAGCCTGTCCCCCACTGGCATTGAAGCAGGGCGTGGAGGGGAGGGCAACCGTTGCCAGGAACAAGCGCCTGCGCACCAGTGTCCTGCCTGAGCCGCTGGAGATCGTGTACCGCTGCTACATGCAGAATTCCAAACCAGCGCCGCAAGATGCTTGACTGCATCTCCGAGGAGGTGGGGCTCAAAAAGCGAGTGGTACAAGTCTGGTTCCAGAATACCAGGGCCCGGGAGAGAAAAGACCAGTTCCGAAGCAACCCTGGAGTGTGCCCAGTCCAACAAACTCCCTGTGCCACCACACTGGCAGCCTTCCCCAAGTTCAATCTCCTTAGGCAAAGTGGATGATGGGACTAGGAGGAAGACCACCCCAAAGAGGGAAGCATCTGCTTTTCCTACTGCTCCTGGGCCCCTGCCTTTCATTAAATATATATGTGTGTGTGTGTGTGTGTGTGTGTGTGTGTGTGTGTGTGTGTGTGTTTTATTATATATGTGCATATATATGCAGTATGCAGTATGTATCTATGCATATACATGCAATACGATATATATAAGTGGTTGCATATTTATATAATTTCTTATTTGCTTTTCAGAAAAGTACAATAAATTTGAACACTTAACTGAACAAAAGGTGTAGAGAAAATATTGTAAGTAATCCTCACTTGCTGGAAAGAAGGAAATGTACTCACTAGGCTGTTGGCTGAATTAGGTGTGGATCCTGGAATTGACAGGGTTTCAACACCATACCAAGTGGATGAGAGCAGAAATGCCTAAGGAATGGTTTAAAAAATGTCCCTTGATCAGATTTCATGGGTTGCATGATGTTGGAGGCTTTTGAAATCATGGTGGCCTTTAGCACTCCAGAACCAGGAAATGTGTTGTGATAAGTTATTTCTACTTAAGGCTAAGGAGAAAAGGAGAGTTAGATTACACAGCATTTTTAAAAGTTGAAAACCAAGTATAGCATTTGATTTTCTAAATCTTCCTCTCAATTTACACTATTTAAGTATTCTTTGATGTTTATGCTTAGATATGTAAATAAAGCATCATAGTGTTATTTTTTAAAAGTGTAATTAAATGGACATTCTGTTTATAAGACTAATTTATCTACAAATTTAGGAAATCTGTTTGATGAAACTAGGAGAACATAGCTGCAGCAGCTTGATATTATTGATGAATTCCAAAAAGAAATATTGGATGATGTTTGTAAACTGGACTTTTCCTCTGGGCATCTTAGAGTGTATTGGATTCAGAGGTTTTATTTTTACTTGGTTAAATTATGGTTAGAACTTTGATTGGGCCTTGTCAGCAGGGCACTGAGTCCCCGCCCCTTGGTGTGTGGGGACTCACAGAAAAGAGGCATGGCAAAGGACAGAGTTGGAGTTTTGATGCTGGAGATTTTGAGCTGGAGCCCCAGGAAGTAAGCACACAGAGGAGCTTGGTCATGAGAATAGAGAAAAGGCCCCGGGGAGAGAAACAAGCTGCTTGTCTGATAGTCTACAGCTGGCCTTGTGGAGATAGCAGAGGACCTAGGCCCGGAGAGAAGCAAGCCCCAGGAAGAGAGGAACCCAGGAAGCCTGAACTCTTGGCAGACATTGGCAGCCATCTTGCTCCAACACATGGCAAAAGACTTTGGTGAGGGAAGTAACTTATGCTTTATGGCCTGGTAGCTGTAAGCTTCTACCCCAAATAAATACCCTTTATAAAAGCCAACAGATTTCTGGTATTTTGCATCAGCACCCCTTTGGCTGACTAATACAATAGCCAAGTGATTAGCCTAAAACTGGTGGTGACTTTACAATAACTGCAAGCTAGAGAACTAAAAAATAAAATAAAATAAAATAGCAACCCCACAGGCCTAAGCCATAAAATAATTGCAGGCATCCCAAAATATATAATATGTTCACCTTGTAGGCATAATGTAGTGAAATTTCAAATAACTGAATCAAATCTGCCAGGTCCTTCAACCAATAGAAATGTTTTTACTATTCTTCTTAGAAAAGGAACATGAGAAAGCAAGAAAACAAGAGCATATTAGATACTGAATAAACAGAGCAGTATACAACATAAACCCTGGGATGCGAACATATTCAGTCCAGTCACCCAAGCCTCTGCAGTGGTAGCGCCCTATGCTAAACCTGCAGCTTTCAAAGATAGGACAGTGACTTAGAAAGAATTTCAATAAACATTTTGAAGCAAAAAGGGATTTTCCACTTAGGCCATAGCTGACTGCAAAACCCAAATTAATGACTAATCCTGAATTCCTAGCCATCCTGGTTGAGCTTTTAATGTACGTAGCTTAGGGCTTATTTTGCCATACCGTAGTTTGAACATCCCATGCCATTTATGGACACTATTCACTTGAAACGATCTCAGTTTGCCATTGCTGCTATTGCATGAAGTATTCTGATTATCTGCTGTAGAGGAGGTGACTCACATCTCACCCACTCACTGCGGTTATAAGCAGCTGAAAGAACACAGTGCCAGCACAAGTCCAATAATGCACTGCTTGGTTATCTCCCTCCAATCTCTATGATGCAGAGCCCCTCAAACAGGCATAAATGCACATTCACCCTCAATACACATCTGATTCACTGAATAGCACCCTCATACCTTCATTTATATCCAAAGCATGTCATTTGGGTAATTTTGGCTTTTCTGGTTTTGTTCTTTGAACTCTTGTATGCATTTTATAACTTATTTGAAAAAGACATTGTGTTAAATATTTGGCCAGACACTGAATCATCTGCTTCCTTTTCTGTCTGAGTCCTTGTGTCATGCTCATGTTTAAGTCACAGGTACACTTTAGAAAGCTTAATTACATTCCTGAGTCATGTTGTTGAGCAACTAAAAACTCCCTTTCCTCCCCAGAGGCCTTTTCCTCTCAGGTTTCTCTTCTCTTTCTAAGGATGCTAGGATAGGATGCGTAAACTGCACTTACTGTATTTCTAAGTATTTGAATATTTCCAGGAACCATTTATGACAATACTTAAAATGTAGTATTCACTCTTATATAAAAATCTGGAAGAATACTTAGTTGTGTATATTTTATATTTTTATAAATGTAAATTTTATATTAATAAACTTAATTAATTAATTGAAATAAATTTAATAAGGATTTAGAAAGAACTCAGTGCTAAGGATTGGGAGAGCTGGGTCTGCATTGTGAATCTGTGTGACCTTGCTTTGGGAACCACTAGACCTCCTGATACTGTCTCACTTGGTCTCTGGGACCAGAGGCAGTGGGAATAGGCTGTGCATACAAACCACAGAGAAACTTATGGATAAAGGAAAGCTCCATGAACAACATTAAGAGGAAGAGGCCAGGAAGCAGATGTGGCTCAAGTGATTGGGCTTCTGCCTACCACATGGGAGGTCCCAGATTCGATTCCTGGTACCTCCTAAAGAGAAGATGAGCAGACACAGAGAGCACACAGCAAATGGACACAGAGAGCAGACAGCAACCACAAATGAGGGGAGGGGGGATAAATAAATAAAATAAATCTTAAAAAAAAAAAAAAAAGAGGAAGAGACCCTAGGACCAAGAAATGATGTAGAAGATACCTTGATCATGATGTAAAAGGATCTGGTTATCTTGCAGATATGTCAACTTTTCTTCATTTCTATTGTGAATTTCCTAATTCAGTCCACCAGTATTTCTCCTCTGGATTGCTGCCATGCCCCCTGTATTAGTCAGCCAAAGAAGTGCTGATGCAAAATACCAGAAACCTGTTGGCTTTTATAAAGGGTATTTATTTGGGGTAGAAGCTTACAGTTACCAGGCCATAAGCATAAGTTACTTCCCTCACCAAAGTCTGTTGCCACAAGTTGGAGCAAGATGGCTGCCGACATCTGCCAAGAGTTCAGGCTTCCTGGGTTCCTCTCTTCCCAGGGCTTGTTTCTTTCTGGGCTCAACTGCTGTGCTCTCTCCACAAGGCCAGCTGTAGACTATCAGGTGAATGGCTCTATTTCTCTCTCTGGAGCTTCTGCCATGCCTAAGGAGCCATCTCTATCCCTTTGTGTTCTACTCCTGTGTGTTTACTTGCCAGGCCCCAATATCAAAACTCCAACCTCCTTCCTCTGTGATGCAGTTTCTCTGTGAGAAACGTCCTACTGATGTGGCCCAATCAAAGCCCTAATCATTATTTAATCAAGTAAAAGTGAAACCTCTGAATCCAATATACTCTAATACGCCCAGAGGAAAAGACCAGTTTACAAACATCCACTATTTCTTTTTGGAATTCATCAATAATATCAAACTGCTAAACCCCCCAAGTAGTCTCCCTTCCTCCCAGACTTATCTACTAACCACATTGTAGCCTGAGACAATAAGTGGCTCTTCATTGCCCTCAAGATAAAGCCAGTCTTTTTTGTATCTGTGACAAGAGCTTTTTCACTTAGCTCTTGCTTACTTTTCCAGCTTTACACCTTGGCCACCTACTTCCTTGCAATGTAATCTCCAATCAGACTGAATTGCATACACTTTCTCACTTCAAAGGCCTTTGCATAAACTATGCCTTCTACCAGGGACACACTCCAACTCCCCTGATACTTCCTCTCTTGCCTGGATTATTCCTATTAAGTTTTCAGATTAGATGACACTTCCTAGATGTTACCTTCCCTAACTTCCCAGGCTGGCCCTTGAGTCTTGAACAACTCACTAAACACTGAAGTCCATAAGGGAAGGGGACAATGACAATCAGATGAGTGTTGAGAGCATGTGCTCACACCCTCCAAAGCTGCAATGGATATGCTTTCATTTTTCCATTTAGGAAAATGAAGAGGTAAAGTCATGTCCTCATTCAGCCATCTTAAGTAGGAAGTTCTGGTGCCATAGCTTTAGATGGCTTTTTCATTGCACAAGACAGTTTTGATGTTGCATTCACAAATTCAGAAATCCAAGAAATATAGCATTTTTTCTTAAGGTCACATTCCACTCTGTGATAGAAACTTAATCTCATGTATTCCAGGTCATACCATTCAAGCCAGGTTGCCCACAACCATTCCCTAGAGTTGATGCAAGTTTGAGAGGAGAGGGGGTCATTTTGTACTTAGGGTTGGAAATCTGATCCTCAATCATCACCAGTTACCTAAAATGGCACCAGTTACACAAAATGACACTCTGATATGCCCTTGTTCCTTTTATGATAGGTCTATTTGGGTCAGTAGCATCCTCCTTATCTGAACCTAAGGCCTTTGCAGGTTTGGTTCTATCTCAAATACTGTTCTCAGGTATATAGAAAACACTTGGCTATTCCCAGCACCAGCAGGGCCTGGGTAAATTCTATAAGGTTGCCTTAGGTTTGAATGCCTACTCAGTCTGTAAAACTGTATTTACTCAAGTGTTTCTATGCCACTCTGGGTTTGAATATCTCCCTGATTGTCCCTTAGGAAGCAAGACACAAATAGCTTTTATAGAATATCCTAAGCCTACTTTGGATTTTGTTTTGTATATTTTCTGTCTTCTTTATCTGGGACTGGATTTAACCCAAAGAAGAAAAATCAATAGGGTATCATTCAACTGACCCAAAATTCCCTAGTTTATACTTTAATTTTTATTTCCTTCCTTCTCTATTCAACAAAAATTTCTCTGCTCTGTGGTACAATTATATATCCTTCTCAGCTTTTTGTCTTGGAGCACAGGGTCAGCTTTTGAAAAATAAAAAGCCATATTTTAACCCTGTTTAGTCTTCTTCATTCTGCTGTGTTATTTGTTCCCTATGGCATAACTGTAGAATGCTATATTTTCCTGGGTATGGAGAAGTGTCACAAGATACAAAGAATTATGAAAGGGAGATATTAATTCATAGCTATGCCAATTTGAGATCCTTTTATGAATCCCCAAAAGAGAAAGATTATGTTTGTAAAATAATCTGTTCCTCTGGGTGTGACACTCTTTGATTGCATTAAATTCAGTTGAGGGGCCTTTGATTAGATTACCTGTTAAGATTGCTTTTAGGGCTTTTTGATTTGACCACATAATTAGGGTGTGACTCAAGCTGAGTCCCCACCCCCTTGCTGTGTCTAATATAAATGACACTCACAAAGACACACAGGAAGAGAGAGTTCTCTCATTTTTGATCCTGCCATGTGACAGAAAGGAGAAGGCTCAAACAACTGAAGCCCCCGGGAGAGATAAGCCATTTTGCCTGGGGTGTTTTTGGGGGTGTGGGCGGTGGGGAGCATGGGAATCCCTGTAGTTTCTGAGTAATATTTGGGTAATCTAGGCACCTTTATAAAATGTATATATATATATAACAAATAACATTTATGTAAACAAATGCAAAAAAAATAATAATAATAATAATGTAAACTATATTCCTTGGCTAGTACAATGCCTCAATATGTG
>JAQZBX010057149.1:0-18027 GCA_029593785.1 Cabassous unicinctus
CCCTCTCCATTCACTCGGATGGCCATTGCCCATCGTTGTCTCCTCACCAGGTTACTTGGATGAGTCTATTGAGATGTAGGGTAGGAGTTATAGCTCCACCGAGATTCCAGGCACAGCTGGCACATAGATAGGCCAGAGGCTTCAGTCTCTGGAAGTACACCTAACAACTCTAGCATCTCATATAGGTTTGAATAGAAGGGTCTGATGGACCATGTGCAGGGAGGACTTATTTGAGTCCAACTCTGTCACCATCAGGAGCACAGATTCCAAGGAAGAGCCCACTAATTAGGCATCAATCTCTGGGGCTATCCCCACTTATATAGGACCTAGGTGTCTCCAGAGCCCTCAGGGGTCCCTCTGTGGGGGGTGATATCCACTTTAGTGTTCTATGAGATCCTACTGAGGTGTGCATAAGCATTACCTCTGGGATGACCTCCCGACTCTCTTTGAAGTCTCTTAGCCACGTGAACTCATTTTTCTTTACCTTTCCCCCCTTTTATTCAAGATCTTTTTCCAGTCATCTTGCCAGTTGACACTTTGTATTAATCCATCATTGCCAGGGAGGCTCATCCCCGGGAGTCATGTCCCACGTTGGGGAGAAGGTAATGCATTCATATGCTGAGTTTGGTTTAGAGAGAGGCCACATTTGAGCAACAAGGAGGGTCTCAGGTAGCAACCCTTAGGCACGCCATAACAGTAGGCTAAGTTTCAATTACAAGAACAAATACTCATATGGCTAGTCCTCAATAGAAAGAAACCATCAGTGGGCCATCCTCTTTTGCCAGTCACTGCCTCTGCACTCAGGGGACTGTTGCTGCTCCCTTGGGGAATGTAGCAGAGCTCTCCATGCTGGGAATTCAGATTCCCTCATTTATTGAGTAATTGTCTACCCTCTGTGACCATGCCCCATCCCTTGATCATTTGAGCAATTTTATATAGCTTTCATGTATATTCAGATGGACTTACTCCCATGAATCCCCCATCCGAGACTCCCCCCACCATTGATCCTCTGCAGCCCCCCTTGTAAGCCTTCTATGATATAAACCTTCCTTGAACATGAAACCCATATAATAACAAAATACAATTAATAGGAAAAAGAAATAATAATGATAAGCTTAATTGCAAGAGATAAGTACAAGGAAACTGAGAAGAAGAAAAAAGAACCTAAACTAAAAATAAAATATAATTAGTGGATTGGGACATTCAAGAAAATGTGAAAAAAAAAAACTATCCTTTTTTAAAAGAAATTATTCTTTTTTCCTTTTTCACTGTATTATCGGATATCCAGTGTACCATGACACCTTCCCCATTTCATTCCCCAGTGTCTCCCAAATTTTGCTTTAATTTTCAAAGAAGTTTTAGGTCACAGCAAAGTCACACATAGAATACTAGAGACTCCCACATACCCAACCTCCCTCCCCCTTCCCACCCCATATTAAAACCTTTCTTTTTTTTTTATGGATGTTAGCATTGTTATAACTGTTATACAGATAGTAAAATATAGCAAGTAAAATTTTTCAATGATTTACAGTATAGTTTACAATTTAGACTGTACAGTTTAATAATTTTTATGATATTTACCATGTCCTGTGCCCATTACTGTAAGGTAATGAAGAATATTTCCCATGAGAATTAAATACCCCATTTGATCTTTTCTGTTCCTTCCTCCCCACCCCCTGGGGCATATGACTCTCCCCTGTCTTGGCTCATGGGATGACAAGATTCATAGTTACATGCCCTGGATATTCTAACCTGCCCTTCCTAATCTACCCACCTGTTAACCCTGCACCACCAAATCCAGTAAAATCTCTACCCACCTGTCCTATCCTTCAATATGTAACTATACTCTATCAATTTACCATAGATTATGTCCATATGGGTTATGGCTCGCATCCTACCCTTCTCTCTCTCTCCCTTGTGAACCTATCTTTCAATTAGTGGTTCTCAGAAACTGAAACTGTTTTTCTCAATTCAAATCAATGAGGTCATAAACTGTTCACCCTTCAATGCCTGGCTTGCTTCACTCAACATAAGGTCTTCAAGATTCATCCATGTTATTCCATGTGTTAGCACTTTATTCCTTCTAACAGCTGAGTAATATTCCATTGTATGAATGTACCACATTTTGCTTATCCATTCCTCTGTTGATGGGCACCGGGGCTGATTCCAACTTTTGGCAATTGTGAACAATGCCACTATGAATATTGGTGTGCATATATCTGTTCCTGTCTTTGCTTTCAGTTCTTCTGGATATATAGGCAACAGTGGAATTGCTGGATCATATGGAAGATTTATTGTTAGTTTTCTGAGGAACCACCAAACAGTTCTCCACAGTGGCTGGACCATTCCACAATCCCACCAGCAGTGGATGAGGGTTCCTATTCCTCCACATCCTCTCCAACACTTATATTCTGCTGTTTTTTTAATAGCTGCCATTCTGATGGGTGCAAGATGGTATCTCATTGTGGTTTTGATTTGCATTTCCCTAATAGCTAGTGATGTCAAGCATTTTTTCCTGTGCTTTTTAGCCATTTGTATTTCTTGCTTGGAGAAGTTTCTTTTCAGGTCACTTGCCCATTTTTTAAATGGGTTGTTCATCTTTTTATTTTTGAGGTGTAGGATTTCTTTATATATGCAGGATATTAGGCTTCTATCAGATAAATGATTGCCAAATATTTTCTCCCATTGGGTAGGCTGCCTCTTTATTCTTTTAATAACATCCTTTGAGGTGCAGAAGTTTTTAATTTTGAGGAGATCCTATTTATCTATTTTTTCTCTTGCTGCTCATGCTTTGGCTCTGAAGTTCATGAAACCATTTCCTTTACAAGGTCCTGTAGATGCTTCCCTACATTATCTTCCAAGGTCTTTATGGTTTTGGCTCTTATATTTAGATCTTTGTTCCATCTGGAGTTGATTTTTGTATAAGGTGTGAGATGGTATTCTTCTCTCATTCTTTTGGATATGGCTATCCAGTTCTCCAAGCACCACTTGTTAAAGAGGCCATTCTCTCCCAACTGAGTGGGCTTGGTGGCCTTGTCGAATATCAGATGACGGTATATGAGAGGATCTATATCAGAACTCTCTATTCAGTTCCATTGGTCAGTAGGTCTATCCTTGTGCCAATACCATGCAGTTTTGATCACTGTAGCTTTGTTGTATGTTTTAAAGTCAGGTAATGTGATACTTCCAACTTCCTTTTTCTTTTTCAATATGTCTTTGCAATTCAGGGCCTCTTACCTCTCCAAATATATTTTGTGGTTAGTTTTCCAGTTCCTTAAAATATATAGTGTTGATTTTTATTGGGATTGCACTAAATCTGTAGATTAGTTTGGGTAGGATAGACATTTTGATGATGTTTAGTCTTCCTATCTATGAACAGGGAATATTTTTCCATTTATTTATGTCTTCTTTGATTTCCTTTAACAGTGTTGTGTAATTTTCTGTATATAAGTCCTTTACATCTTTAGTTAAATTTATTCCTAGGTATTTGATTCTTTTAGTTACTATTGTAAATGGTATGTTTTTCTTGATTTTCTCCTCAGATGGCTCATTATTTATGTACAGAAATGCTACTAATTTTTGAGGATTGATCTTGTAGCCTGCAACATAACTGAATTATACACATACATGCACACACACACCAAGAACTAGAATGTTGGTGTTTCTAGGTAGATTTAGCCAAACTGAAAGAAAGAAAGATAAAACATGGAACAAACAAAACAATACATCCAGGGCAATGCAAATGTTTAATATATATGTTTCTAGATTCTCGGAAGTAGAAGGGACAGACAGAATATGAAACTAGACACATCATCTTGAAACTGAAAAAGCTGAAAAACAAAATCAAAGAAACATCTTCAAGACAGGCAAACAAGGGGTAAATTTTACCTATAGAGCAACAAAGATAAGAACCATAGGAGATTTTTCATCAGAAATTACAAAAGCCAGACAGCATCTTTAAAAATATTTAAAGGAAGCATATATTCCCCAGGAATTAAACACCCATTAAAATATTTGTGGAAAATACTTTGCAAAAAATGAAAGTGAATTAAAGGCTTTCTCAAAAAAGCAAAAGTTGAGAGAATGCTTTGCCATCCAACCAGTAATAGAAGCATTATTATAAGAGTTCTTTGGACATAAGAATTTGATAATACTAGAGAGAAAACTGAATCACTATAATAATTTAAGAATGTGAGAATTTGTCAAAATAAAGTTAAATACAGAAGGCATGTTCAGCACTATTTTAATCACCCTAACAGGTGACAGCTGGCACTGCATTGTGGCAGGGTGGGGGATGGGATGTGATCATGGAACTTAAGAGTAAATTGTGGGTACTGAGAAAAAGGCATTCAGATTCTGCATTCTTGGTAGGCAGAATGATATCATTGAGTTTAGCAAGGTCTCTGCATGTATTAAACATAAACAACTGCTTTAGTTTGCTAAAAAGCTGCTGGGTGCAATATACCTAAATAGGCTAGCTTTTATAATGGGAAATTATTAGGTTAAAAGCTTACAGTTCTGAGTGTTCAAATCCAGGCATCATCAAGAGGCACTGTCTCACCAAGTTGCAGCGGTGGGCAATCAGGCACATGATGGCATAATCTAAAGATGCCTTCTCTCTGACTTTAGGAGTGGGTGATTAGGCACATGGCAGGACACAATGCCCATGCACATATCCCACCCCTCTCCTCTGGGCCTCGTTGTTAGTTATGCTTCTAGTTGATCAGTCTGAGATCCTCTCTGAGCTCCTGGGATCCTTCTCTCCATCTCTGTGTTTTTTCTCTGTATGTTGCTGCTTTTATTACTCCTTTTCTAAAGGATTCCAATAAGAGGATTAAGACCCCTAAGATACAACCTACTGGAGCAATATAATCACATGGTGTTTAACTGACCTAATCTAATCAAATCTTCATAATAAGTTCAATTTAAGAAAATAATTTTCTGGGATCCACATAAAAGACTCAAACAAATACAATAAAAGTATAATTAATAAATGAATACTAATTATTCTACCATGATAGCGACAGTAAATGAATGATATCATTAAAACAAAAGAAATACTTGCCCCTCTATTTGGGAACATAGCAGGACCCCCAGGATGGGAGTTTAATATTTTCTTGTTTATTATATGGGTCTCCACTCACTGAGATAACACCCTATGCCAAGATAAACACATTCATATTCCATAGAAGCATGCCCCAGGTTCACCCTTTCCCACATATTCCCCCACCACTGACACCATACACCATCCCAAAGTCCTCAAGTTTGAAGTATGAACAAACGTAAGGGGAGAATACAACTATGGACCAAATTAGACCTATTATTATTCTAGTAATGGAAGAACCTATAACACTTGTATAAAGACAGCCATCATCAGAAGTTCTGAGCAGAGGGAAAAGGAAGAAGAGGTGTAACTTGGGACATTTTGGGGACGTTGGAATTGTTCTTCATAATATTGCAATGAGAGATACAGGCCATTATACATTTTGTCAAAACCTATAAAATTGTGTGGTGCAAAAGGTAAACCATAATGCTAACTATAAACCATTATAGCAATGCTTCAATATATCTTAATCAATTGTAAAAAATATTCCACACTAATGAATCTAATGACTCTAATTGTTTCTTTGGTGCAACTGACGCTATTATTGTTGTATTTCTTGTCTTCGGGGACAGTGTCCCACAGATGCCAAATAATATTTTTCCTTTTTTTTTTTTAAATAACATCAACAGGGACAATTTTGTTTTTTCCCTCAGATATGCCCTGGGGACCTCGAAAGACTAAACCAATACAACATGTGTTTTTTCTACTAATGAAAATTTATAGAGCAATTCTTTACATTACGCATAGAAGTCAGACTATCTTTCTTAAAAAATCAAGGAGAGTTGTTAACCTTCATTTCCCATTGTTTTTACATTGTTTCTGTTCCAGAATAGGGAGGATTATTTCCTGGTTTAAAGATAAGATCTCTGATGAGATTTCATTCTAGACATGGTAAGGGTTAAAGCAGTGCAGGTCTCTTTGCTGATGTGGCCAATGGTAACCTTGTAGATGACCTTGCTTTGCAGGCACTCTTACCTAGAAGAGCATGTGTGGCTGAAAAGGATGCCACAGGTAACTGAAATATAGCCACTAGCATACAGGGGTTCTCAGACCGAAGAGACAACTTTGGGTTACATTGCTGAAAACTGATGAGAAACTACCAGAAAGTAAGAATGAAAGGCATGTCCTATGTGTTCCTGAAAGTTTGGAAGCTAGAACCATGGAATTGTGCAAAAGCAGTTCTTAGCTAAATGCAGTGAGCTTAGGTCTTTCTCTTATAAAATCTGGACAGAAATACTATATTCAAAATCTGGGAGTGTTTGAAAAACAATCTCGGAAGTGTTATTTTGTTCCATATAATGTGACATCTGAATCTGAACATGACTCTGGAATAGAACTCTTGACACTACCAGAGTTAAGGATGTGACCAGCACTGTATACAAATGGAGAGTGTGGTCACCTGTATGATACAAGGAGAGAGGCTGAAAAAGGATATTGAAAATTATTTCTCCCTTTTAAATAAAATACTTAACATGAGGGCTAGAAAAAAAACATTGAAGGGACAACTATCCCTCCTACATGATTTAGCAAGTTGCTAAACGGTTATTTAATTTTTACTTGAACATTTCCATCCAAACCTTGGACTATCTCAGTTCTCAAAGAATCCATAATAACTATAGTCATATTCATTAAGTTAGATTACATTCTAGGATTTGGAGTCTCTGAAGTTAGTTTTATTTACTGGTGCTCAGAGTCAAATAACTCACATAATTTTCAATAAGTAGGTATTTGTTATGAATTTAAAATATTGTGTGGTCAGGGGTATGATCATGATGATTTTTAGTGAAATATGCTATTTACAAATAGTTACTAAGTATATAGAACAAAATGTTTTAGCACACTTATGCAAAAAATCCAAATAAAACAAGTATCAGTACTGTTCTTATTATCAAAAAATAGCTAAAATTTTACTCAAAATAATAACACCCAAATCCCCAAGGTGTAAGAGAATAAAAACAAAAACTCAGATATTGATGACAATTGCACATGGACATGTTTTCTAAAGGACTAGTTCAGCAAAAAGTATCAAAAGCCTTTTGATTCAATATTTCTTTTTTGACCAGTTCTTAAATGTGAAATATAACACATGGCTGTTAAAGATTTATATGCAAATCTGTTACTAAAAGATTATTATATAACAAATGAAAGTAACATAAATTTTCAATGTTAGAACTATTAATTTTCCAATTTTCTTCCTTACATCATGGAACAAGTAAAATAAGAATATTTATGGGCATGATGAAAAACATATAACTGCCTCAAATTGTTGAATGAATAAATGTGGTAAGTCAGGAAAGCACAACATCAAATGTTATTTACAAGGAAATATAAATTTAATAAAATATAAATACTGCCTGAACATTGCCTTAAATGCATAAACATTCTGAAAATAAATATGAGATGTTAATAGTGAAGGTTATTATGGGAGGTTTCCATTTTTTCTTATACTTTTTGGAAGTTTCTAAATGAATGAAATAAATTAATATATGCAAATAAAATTATGGAAGATGAAAGTACTGTTATCATTGTTAAACAGAAAAAGATTAATAGTAGCTCTCCATAATATAAAATTACCCTTGATATAAGGAAGTAAAACAGTCATCTTAGAGAATAAAATTCAAGCATTAAATATAATTTCTTTATTCTAATAATATTCCTCTTATTGCAGTCATTCAAATAATATGCAGGTTATTTGTAAATTTCCATCCAGGTTTTTACTCAGAATTGAGGGCACATGATACTTTGTAAAGATGTGTAAGAGAGACAGAATAATGTAGGAGAATGTGCTAACAACCATGAAATTAATTTGGCGACAGTGTATTGGCCAGCATGAAGGCACTGTGTTGTTGAAGGAACAGGTTATAAAAGTAGAAGGTGCTGAAGAGATGAAAAGTGGAGGAACTAAGTGGAAAGTTACGTGGCTACCAAGAAACACTGACTTCTTAGATGAGTAGAGTTAGCTCTGTGTGGGTGTAATGTACACTCTGTGTGAGTGTACATTACCAAATGACTGCCAAATGCAGGAAATTATTTATCCTATAGCCTAGGTCAGCAGCCTATTTCTCTGAACGTGTCTATAAACCTTGTCACACTGTGACAACTCTACACAAAAGAAAATAGATAACGCCATCCAACGCTCAGAGATGAACAACACTTAGGGCATTTTATGGGGAATATCTTAGAATATTAAATAAAAATCATTCATATAATGAAATAATTAGTGTCACATGGGAGATTTTATTCTAGCCACTTATTGAAGAAACCCAGATCCTCATAAAATATTGTTTGAGACTAGGAAATATTTGAAAAGCTAACATCTAATTAATTTGTGATTATTACAATTGAATAAAGATTAGCAATTGCACCAAATCCTAAATTACACCTTTACAGCAAATTCTATAGTTTTGAATCCAGTTTGACCAGAGTCATATTTTAGCTCTCAAAATTAAATGTGTAATATTCCCCCATTGCTGAGAAGTTAAGTAATTAAGAAGGAAATGTGAGAACTTAAAAAACTACTCCAGTGCATCTAGGAGGTAGTGAAAACATTGATTCTTTTATATGATCCTCAGAAGGAGCAACACAAGGAGGCGATATGAGTAAGAACTCTGAAGAATGAATTTTTATTTGTTAGCTTTTAAGAATAACTTTATTTAATAGCCAAATTTAATTTATTCTCCATACAATACTCAATCCTTGTTAAATACTAATTCCTGCTAAAAAATATTTTGGGGAGGAATAAACAAAGACTGTACCCATCCTTACATTAGAGTGCTATAGGAAAAGAAAGGGCCCCTGAGTCAATGTGATAATGGCTTTAATGCTTAGTAATATTCCCAAGGGCAAAGCAAATCTTTAGAGAAAGGAATTATGCTCTTTTCCCAAGAGGAATTCTCCCTCTTCTGCCCATCTTGGAGGATATAATTTTACTTTATTAAAGGAGTAGGCTCTCAGAAGCATTTGGGAACAGAAATATCTGTGTATAAACTGCAGGTTGCTGCCAAGAATCTTGGTAGTCTAAGGACAGGACTCTTGTCCTTGGGAAAGACCAAAAGAACATCCTATTTCTCAGTTTCTGGGAAAGTAAAGGATGAGAGGGACATTACACATCAGATGGATATTGAAACAGGATTTCAGAAAAGTAAACAAAGTGGATTCTATTCAAACTGAAGCATAGCAGGGACACAGGCTTCAATATTTCACTGTATTACCATAAAGAGGGTTCAGAGAGGAAATCCCTGGAAGCCTAAGGGACCCAGGAAAACTGACTTAAATCTGGGACTCAATAACCATGTCAGTCAAACAAAAAAGGCTACTCTAGGATGTGGGTGACATTAAGCAGGAATTATTTGAAGGGAGCAAGGGGTTCAAAGCAGGGGGGAAATGTGCAGATAAGCCATTGTTGATATTTTACTATCATGGAATGTAAGAATGACCTGATGTACTGTGATGACAGATGGAGAATTAAAGTTTTTGGTGCAGATTTTTCATTTAAACTACATTCAGAGTCGCTACTCTACATTGACTATCAAGATACCATATGCCTGTGCTAATTTCACGTGAATCCCAGAACTTCGTGGTTCTTTCTGTCTACTTAAAAATTTTTATTTTATTTTATTTCATTTTTCAACTTTTTTATTTTAAAGGAATCTTTAGAGTACATAAATGTTACATAAAAAATATAGGGGATTCCCATATGCCCCTCCCCTCCCATTCTCACGTTTTCCCACATAACAACCTCCTTCATTAGTGTGGTACATTTGTTACAATTGATGAACAGATGTTGAAACATTGTTCCTAACTGTGGACTATAGTTTACATTATAGTTTATACTCTCTCCCACACAATATTATAGGTTATGACAAACTGTATAATGGCCTGTGTCTGTCATTGCATTGTCATTCAGGACAATGTCCCAAAAATTCCCTCATGTTACAGCTATTCTCCCCTCTTCCTCCCCTCAGAACCTCTGGTGGCCACTGTGTTTATATCAATGATACAAGTTCTTCCACTGCTAGAATAATAATAAATCTATAATAAAATCATACTAAGTCTACTTTAAAATTAATAATTCCTGTAACCCTGAAGAAGCCTGTGGATTTTAACAATTAACTCATTCCTCACAATTTCCAAATGGTGCCTCCCATGCTCCTGTAGAAAGAGAAAGGTTTTTTGAAGCCTTGCACTGAATGAATCATATAGCTGCTCCCAATTCAGCCCCACAATTCAATAAATTGATACTAGCACCGCAGCATCAAGAAGTCCTTAAGTCAGGGCCTCTAGAGAGTGCTGGGTAAGAGTGCTCACTCGAGTGCTACTACATGTTCTATGCCCGGATTTTTATCTCTGAGAAAAGAAAGAATATTAATTCCCACTTCTTAGAGTGTCTGGGGGAATTCAATGACTTAATGAAAGTAAACTATGTAGAACTGTGCCTGGCACAAAGAAAGCCCTCTATCAATGTTTGCATCATTGTACTATATCCATCTATCCAAGTATATATTGAACAAGAAAAAAATTTCATTTTGTTGGTGGTATAGAGTATCTGTAAATAAGCATTATTAAAAATTTAAAAATTAATTCTGTAACTGGAGTGGAATTGAAAATTCAGATGGATATTTTCTATTAGCCCAACTCTGAATTCCTGGGTAGAGCAGAATCCAGAGAAATGGAGTGGGGACAATCATTTCTAAGACAGCATTATTGAAGATCAAGTGAAAAAGGAGGGAGAGAGGGTATCTAGTCCTTTGGTTGGATTTTCACTACATATTATTTTGAAATAATATTTTTATAATCTATTCCTCAAATCAAAGTTAATGATTTATTAAAGCAGTTTCCATATATATATATCTCAAGACAGTGATGAGAAATCATTCTACAATAACAACATTCATCTTGCTAGGACTAACAGATGATCCACAACTTCAGGTTGTTTTGTTAGTATTTCTATTTCTCACCTACATTTTCACTGTTGCTGGAAATCTAATCATTATCCTGCTCACACTGGTGAATTCTCATCTCAAAACACCTATGTACTTTTTTCTTTAGAATTTCTCCATCTTAGAAATAGTATTTTCTACTGTCTGTGTTCCTAGATTCCTGTACACACTGACAACTGGAGACAAAATTGTTACCTATAATGCTTGTTTCATTCAATTACTTTTTGTCATCCTCATTGGAGCAACAGAATTCTTTCTTCTAACCGCCATGTCCTATGACTATTACATGGCCATCTGCAAGCCCCTGCACTACACAACCATCATGAGTGACAGGGTGTGCACCACATTTTTCCTCTGCTGTTGGCTGACTGGGCTAATTGTCGTCCTCCCACCGCTTAGCCTGGGAGTTCAGCTAGATTTCTGTAGGTCAAATCTCTTTGACCATTTTGGCTGTGATGCCTTTTCTTTTCTGAAGATTGTATGTTCAGACAGGGGATTCATAGAACAAATTGTTCTAATCATGGCTGTGCTGACCCTCATTGTCACACTTGTGTGTGTGATTTTGTCTTGCACATATATCATCAAGACCATTTTAAGACTTCCTTCTGCTCAAAAAAAGAAAAGGACTTTCTCCACATTCTCTTCCCACATGATTGTAGTTTCCATCACCTATGGAAGTTGTAGTTTCATCTATATCAAACCACAAAAGGAAGGGGTGGCCATTAATAAGGTAGTATCATTGCTCAACACCTCAGGTTTTCCTTTGATGAACCCCTTCATTTATACTCTACACAATAAACAAGTCCAATAAGCCGTCAAGGAGACAATTAAAAAGATTGCATTTCTCTCAAAGAATTAGGAGAATGATTTTAAATAGATTCTAAATAAATGGCTAAAAATATGACTGAAAATATATACATATAAGTATTTCTTCTTTTGCTATGTATTCTAATGCAGATCTACTGTATATTATATTACTCCTAGAACCACAGAGTGAAGTAAGGATAATAGTCTTATTGCAAATAAATCTTCCATCCTAATGGGGCATTTTCTTATGTGGACTTGAAAATAGATTTATAGAGGTCCAAACAAGACTTCGTCATCTCTATGGCTGAAGCACAAAAGACAGCAAAAAAATTTGAATTCTATTTTTATTCATTTATTCCTTTAGATTAACAGCTTTTCTCTTCACAAAAATTATTCTGCCAAAGAATCTTTCTCAATGTGAGTTACACTGTCCCAAGAAAAATGTGTAGAGGTGATTTATTTTTCATTGTTGTGATACAAACCATCCTACTACAGGAACTTTGCAAAATAGAACTCAAAGTTCTACCTTTCTACATATTCAATGGTAGAGATAAATAAATAGTCCAACATGATTATATTTCAGCCCCCTAAATTAATTATTAAAAAGGAACTTCATGGAAGCAGATGTGGCCCACTGATTGGGCTCCCTTCTACCATGTAGGAGGTCCCCGGTTCGTTTACTGGGGCCTCCTGGTGAAGGCAAAAGTGTGTCCATGTGGAGAGCCAGCAGCCTGCGGAGAGCTGACACAACAAGATGACACAACAAAAAAGAGGCACAGAGGAAAAAGATAATGAGAGACACAACAAACCAGGGAGCTGAGGTAGCTCAAGCGATTGAGTGCCTCTCTCCCATGTCAGAAGGTCCCAGGATCAGTTCCCAGTGCCTCCTAAAGAGAAGACAGGAAGAAAAGACAAGCAGACACAGAAGAATGTGCAGCAAATGGACACAGAAAGCAGAAAGCTAGCACAAGTGGCACAGGGGTAGTATAAATAAAAATAAAATAAATATTAAAAAAAAAACTTCAAGCATTCCTTTAAGGGTTAAAAAGCCTTCTTAACAACTTTTTTTGTGACTCAGAATATACATAAGATAAAAAATGAGGACAAAAAAATAGATGAAGCCTAAAAGTTAATAATCACCTAAACTTATATACACACTTTTTTACATAACAAATTCACAATGGTTTGTTGATCTTATATCTTCCAGAAATAAGTTCACATGGCAAAGAAAATGTCTTCATCACCAGGAAGAAAAAAATAGCCCAAGAGGGCATGAATAACCATTTCTCAAATTCCCAGAGGTGTTTGGATTTGTTGCCTACTATATCAAACCCTGGGCTCAAAGATCTAGAACCTCAGTATTTGTCTGTTTTTACAAGACTGTGATACAAAATAAATCCTCTAACATACCAGGCAGGTGTTTCCTCTATTATGAATGAGCACTCTTAGGGTTGGAAGTAATGACTAAAAGACCATGGAATCCTACACAGTTTGGTTTGTGTCAATTCATACAACCTCACAGCTGAAATTAAAAATGATGAGTCTAATAATAGAACATTAAGTTCCAGGATTCTTACGGCATAATAGAATGTTAAGTTCCAGGTTTCTTATGGCAGAGTCCAAGGATTAGACAAGTTTTCTTATGAAGCAGAATAAACCAAAGGAAAAGATTTCTGTTCTCTCAATCTTTCCCAATCTCTCTCATAAATCCATTAGATGTCAATTTAACTATTTTTAGATATTTGTGTAATATTTCATCCCCTTGGTCTCAAAATTGAACCACATTTTCCAGCACTGTTCCAGTGAATGGCAATATTTTTTGTAAGCAGTACCTCTTTATGGTCCAGTCCAGTGCCACAGATATTTCACAGAAACGTTTGATGAGTGCTTCAAAAGTTTTCTTTGAAAATCACCCAGAAATCTTGTTAAAATACAGATTCTTTTTCAATTTAGCTGGGTGGAACTTGAGACTGGGTTTCAACAGGCACACATGTGATGCTGATTCAAATGGCCTAATGACAACAGTGTGAGTAGCAAGGCTTTAAGGTGATTATGGGATATGTCAGGTACATTATAAGTATTCAAATAACCAGTTTCTTCCTCCACATTGGGTGAATCTGTGTATGTCTAAGAATGTCTTGGAGCAAACTTGGCAATGTCTCATATAAGTTTGCCATATATTCTAAATATTAGGTTGGTGCAAAAGTAATTGCAGTTTTGCATTGTTGAAATTTGTCATTTAATATTGGAATACATTCTTAAATAAATGTGGTTATGTTACACATTGTTTTAATGTGCATTTCTCACTTTGTTTTTTTGCTAATGACTTATTACTTGCTGTTTATTTTATTTTTATTTTTGACTATGGAAATGATGTTAGACAAAAAGAAAAATTCAAGCAATTTTCTTATTTGAGTTCAAAATGGGTCGTAAAGCAGCGGAGATACCTCGCAATATCAACAACGCATTTGTCCAGCAACTGCTAATGAACGTACAGTGCAGTGGTGGTTCAAGAAGCTTTTCAAAGGAGAAGAGAGCCTTGAAGATGAGGAGTATAGTGGCCAGCCATCAGAAGTTGACAACGGCCAATTGAAAGCAGCCATTAAAGCTGATCCTCTTCAACTGCATGAGAAGTTGCCAAAGACCTCAACGTCAACCATTCTATGATCATTCAGCATTTGAAGCAAATTGGAAAGGTGAAAAAGCTCGATAAATGGGTGCCTCATGAGCTGACCAAAAATAAAAAAATCTTCATTTTAGAGTGTCATCACTTATTCTACCCAACAACAATGAACCATTTCTCGATCAGGTAGTGATGTAAGATGAAAAGTTGATTTTATACAACTACCAGTGATGACCAACTCAGTTGTTGTACTGAGAAGAAGCTCCAAAGCACTTCCCAAAGCCAAACATGCTCCAAAAAAAGGCCATTGTCACTGAATGGTGGTGTGCTGCTTGTCTGATCCACTACAGCTTTCAGAATCCCAGTGAAACCATTACATCTGAGAAGTATGCTCAGCAAATCTATTAGTCACACTGAAAACTGAAACACCTGCAGCCAGAATTGGCCAACAGAAAGGGCCCAATTCTTCTCCGTGACAACACCCGACCACATGTCACACAACCAATGCTTCAAATTTTAACGAATTGGGCTACAAAGTTTTGCCTCATCCACCATATTCACCTGACCTCTCCCCAACCAACTACCACTTCTTCAAGCATCTCAACAACTTTTTGCAGGGAAAATGCTTCCACAACCAGCAGGATGCAAAAAATGTTTTCCAAGAGTTTGCTGAATCCTGAAGCATGGATTTTTACATTACAGGAATAAACAAACTTATTTCTCATTGGCAAAAATGGGTTGATTGTAATTGTTCCTACCTTGATTAATAAAGATGTGTTTGAGCTGTTATAATAATTTAAAATTCACAGTCCAAAACTGAAATTACTTTTCCACCAACCTAATATCAACACAGTTTTCCATGAGTTTCTTGCCCCTGTGTCACACCACACACTAAAAAGAAGTCTTACTAAGAAGTAAAATACACAGTCATTGGAAACCAATATATACCTACCTGACATCAAAGATGATGTGAGTTGTAATGCATATTGGTCCTGATTTTCATAATATCTTTAATCAATAATAATCAAATTTACCAACAACAGTAAAGATGACTCCATTCATATACCAAGGAAATGGGATGTGGTATGGGCAGAGAAATTATAATCAGATAAAAAAAAAATATAGCTAACAATGTGGCAAAGAGCCAAAGACTGAAGGTTTCTCCCTTCCTAAAGGACAGATCTTCATTTACATTTTTCACAACTTATTCATTTCAATACTCAATTCATAAAATTAATCAGGAAAGAAAAGTAATATAAAGACATAGGTGCATTTAATGAATTCCCTGCTCTTACATTTTATATTTTAAACCATATAAATATAAAAGAATAAATGAAAGATCCAACCAGTGATAAACATTTTAAATTACTCATCATGCCTAAAAGCAGTCAAGGCAGAATATTCTTCATATTGGAAAATATACACAGAAAGTACAAATATTTTTTCACAGATAAATCTAAATACACTTGCAATTGAAAAAGCAGTATGCCTTCAACAATCATGAGAAATACAAAGAAAAAAACACTGTAAAACAACTAGGGAATTTAAGAAAAAATATAAAAAATATAAAAGTAGGGTCCATTATATCAATTATGAATACTGTATAATAGTGACAAAATTTCAAACCACACTGAAGCAAGGAAATCAAGTTTTTAAGTGGATGTCATTTACAAACCTTTGAAAGCGTTTATTATAAAATGACCATGTAAGGCAAAACAGAAAAACGTAAAACAAAAAAAAGATAGTAACATTTAGAGCAGAAAAACAGACATCACACAAAAGATTGCATTTTTAAGGCAGACATATTGTTAACAGGCATGACAAACATTAAACATTTAAGAATGATATCAAAGATAAAAACTTCAAATACCTAGAAATATACAAAAATATTGACAATATTGCAATAATGGAAGATTTTATACCATATTTTTCTCCTAGATCACATAAAAAAGAAAAAAAAGCAAAAATAGCCAGTTTTTTAATATAATTGATTAAACTGATTCAATATATAAACACCCAATTTTATACTAAAAAGGAAAACATATTTTTTTAAAAATTCACTGATTCTTCACAAAAATTAGAACATAAAATCTCCATACGTTCCAAGAGCAAAAATTAGAGACTAATTTTGAATACAGTATAATAAAAATATCATTTATAATAACTAAATGAAAATACCCAACAACCCATGGAATTTATATTTATCTCTTAAATATTTATGGGGTCAAGAAATAAAGACTTGTAATTCTGCTTCAAAAGTTGATGTTTTCACAGGGAAGAAATATAACATCTTCACATCATATGGCTTTTGATCATAGGACAACAGACAGCACAGGATGAGTTTCTTGACAGATAGAAAACAAATCAGGTGAAACCTGTGATTATTTCAGCTTTTGTCTGAAGGCAAATTGTGAAATGTGGTACAAATAACATGTGACGGTATCATCACAGAGTTGAGAAAGTAGGGATTGCGATTCAGGAAGGCTGAGGGAGTTGTACTTTATGTGATGAAAGCCCAGAATGAAAAAGCTGATGAGAGAAGGAGCTCTAGATATATGCATATAGGTTCTCTTGATCCTAGATCCAAATACTGAGTTAGGTGAAACTCAACAATGTTGGGCAAAAAAGTAGGAGGAACTGTTAGATAAAGATTTCAGCCGATTATACAAAGCTTAAAATGTTTAAGTTCTGAACAGCCATCATGAAAGCCTTCTTGAACACAGATGTATTCAGTGAAAATCCCAAAGAATTCATGCCTTAGTAATGAGGCTAAGTTGGGCCTCACATAAAGGATACTCTAGATCACCTTAAAAGTAAAACCTTAAAAACAACCCCAAAAATATCAAAGTACATGAGCAAATTCCTTGTCTGCCTACCAAACATAACTCAAATCTTCCCAGGAACATAACCAAGACCAGACACTCAACAGTATAATACCATAATCTCTTAGAACCGATTGAACATTACCAAATGTGCAAAGAATCAGGAAACTGTGACCCATAACGTGGATAAAATTCAGTAAAAGAAACAAACAAAAAAATGACAAAGATGGTGGAATTAGCAAACCAGGATGAGAAATAACTCTAATATATGTTCAAATGTAGTTGAAATTTTAAGAGAAAACATGAAAATAATTGAGAAACAGAAAATATTTTTTTAAAAGCAAATGAGGGACTTCCAGGAAGATGGCATTGGAGTAGATAGACTGGGCTCAACTCTCCCTCAAAAAAAGGAGAGCCATGAAACAAAACCATGAAGCAAGAGAGAGAAATGACCATGCCAACATATTCAGATTCCTAGTCATCAGCAAAATGTTACAAGCCACAGTAAGAAACAGGAAGAGATAGCCCAAACAAATGAACAAGTAAAAAATCCTGACAAAACAAAGGATTTAAAACAATTAATCAATGATAATCACACAAACTCCTAAATCAATTCAAGGAGTTGTCAAAAAATATGATTGACTCTAGAAATAAAGGATATTGAGAAGACAATGGGTGAACATAAAGAACAACTTGAAAGCCTGCAAAGAAAATTAGCAAAGCTTATGGGAA